>JAJAGP010000496.1:357500-388753 GCA_025084515.1 Ancistrus triradiatus
AGAAAGCTTTTTAACATGGAAAGTCGTGACATTTATGTTGTACTTTAGTTCAGGTGAAAGCTTCAGCAATATTTTAAAAGAATGTTCCAACTCTGCAAAAGTGGTTTTCACTAACCAAACCACATGCTGTTTATCCAACTCGCATGTCATTAAACTGCATACAGAGCTAAACTGGTTCCAAAAACCAAGGCTGCTGATTAATACTGCTTCCTTATACCACACCAATACCCCTTCCTTTTCCATTTTATTGCACCAATGTTGCACCAGCACTGCACTAACACTACAACAACAATGCACTAAACCTGCACTAATGGTGCACCAAGGCTTCACTGACACCTGACGAGGCGACCACACAGAGATAATCGAAGAAAACCTGGGTTAAGTCACATGTTCCAGAGCAGAACCCGGAGCCAATGAAGTGCACCAAGACAGCTCTAGATCCTCTTTAAGACTGCACCAACACTACATGCACTAACCCTACATTAACACCGGTGCTGGACTAGCACCTAACACTACTGCTGCACGTCTATGCAGCCCCAGACTGATTAGCATCTGACTCATTCATCTCAATCCTTACACTACCTTAAGCCTTTTCATTTGGCACTAACAGCGTTAGTCCTCCTAATTAGCTGCTAAAATCCTTAAAAGTACATCTAAGACAACATCTGCTGTTCCCTGTAGCGAGCAGCTCATTAAGGACCGCATGATGGTAAGTAAATAAGACAAAAAGATAAGAGCAGTTTCCTCTTTGTGCACGGCTTTCATGCTTAGCATCCAGCATACACCGCCATCGTGCAGTTACTTCATTCACACTTTTTACGAAAGGTGACTTTGGCACAGTCGTGGGGAGGAAAAGTAATTTTCAGCTCAAAGCTGTTTCTTATCCTGATATATTTAAAGCCATGGTCACAAGGTGCTGCAATCCCCAGCTCTGAATACATTGGTCTTATCATGCTAAGCTATTCCCACAGCCATATTACAGAAGCATGCTAACTGAGCTAGAATCGCATTTAGTCATTTCCTAAATTCAGTCTTTTCTTTACTCCAGATAGGAAAACGCCTGTTGAAGAGTCTTATTGTGTCAGTTAAATGTTGTTCTAGCTTACTAGCATGCGAGCACTTAAAGCACTGCTGTTGCAGTTAATTTAGTCAGTTAGCTGACACTTAACTGATTGTTTAGTTGTACTTGCTTTATGTTCGTACTACTTTAGAGAGCTTCATATTCAGATATCATTTTTAGTACCATATAGATCCATACTGCACATTTTCATTGTTATTTACTGTAATGGGTGCTCTCTGACTTTGCAGTTTAATTAATATTGTGAAAAGTGTGGGAAAATCTAATTTAATGATAATAAATGAAAAGTTAAGCTGAACTCTGACAATTGTCTGCACGTTTGAACAAACCATTACCAAGTCACTTAAAGTGGCTCACGTGGATCATTTGGAAAGTTTATGCTGTGCACATGATGTACGAGTCATGTTTTGTAAAAATTTTTAAATATTATTTGTTCATTTTCTCATTTAAACATTTAAGAAATGTTTGATTTTGTTCGGTGCGGACGATGTGTTGGACTATTTTACTTACAGTATCAATAAGATCCATAATTAGTCACATTAAGTAAAAATTAATCTTAGTAATTAATCATAAGACTTTGTAAAATCATTTAAAGTACCGTATTCTTCGGACCATAAGGCGCACTTAAAATCCTTGAACTTTCTCAAAAATCGACAGTGCACCTTAAAATGCGGTGCACCTAATGTATTAATTCAGGTTGTGCTTTCTGACCTAGAACCGATCGTAGATGGTACACGGCGCTCATAAATCTGTCAAAATGTTTTAGCACGGTCTTGGTAAGTTACGAAGCTTACGTCAACCGTAGTGCGCAGCATCGCAGAGTAATACGTATGTGCTTCAGCATTAGGGTGTGTGCATTCATTCATTTTCGAAGCGGATTTCAAACACAACGCTATCAGTCACGCAGTACAACATGGACATAGAGCAGCTGCGAGAGAATTCAACATTAACGAATCAATGGTACGGAAGTGGAGGAAGCAAGAAGACGCCCTGCGCCAGGTAAAGACCAAACTGAGCTTCCGACGGAACTTCAGAGTTTTGTTTCATTTCATGCGCCTTATAACCCGGTGCGCTTTATGTATGAAAATAGATCCGTTAGCAGCCGATCGTTGATATCGCGCCTTATAACCCGGTGCGCTTTATGGTCCGGAAAATACGGTAAAATCGTTATTTTACTTAAGTTTATGGAAAAAAAACGTTTTAAAAATGTACATGACATTTTATAAGCAAAACCATTAACATTTATTGAAATAATTTGCTTGGGTTTGGTTTTTTGCAGTAAATGTTAGTACTTAGCTCCTAATTAGGCTTCCCAAGTAAGTTCGTCATTAAGTAAAATTGCTGTTTTAATTAAGTTTATGAAAATGCAAGTTAAAACAAATACATGCAAGTACACTTAAAAAAAAAAGCATTATTTTAATAAATGTTAATGATTTGCTTATAAAATCCTACATTTTATAAGCAAATCATTGCTTTCTTTGGTGCTGGAATTTAAATGCGTTTCACTATTTACAAACAAAGCTGTGGTGTGTCGTTAGATTTGCATTTATATTGCTTTAAGTCATGATCACACGTTTATGTTAGCTAAATGTTAGTAGCAAGTGTATATTCATTTACATGGAATCTAAAGACTTTGCATTGGAGTATCAATAAAAATGTATTTTACATCGAAACCTAAAGTCGAAATTTGGGGAATTTTGGACATTTGCATTTCCAGCCCACAACTAACTTGTACTAAACGGTTTTACAGAGCATGGCAATCCCAGGCTTTTACTGTCATAAAGACACAGTTAGTAAAACCAACCAGCTGGCTGACAGAAGTTACAAGTTAGCCACACAACCCAAGACATTATAGCTGCAAGCGTTAACGCATGTGGTTAAGAACTCATTAGGACAAAATGTAGACCCGAGACACATGAAATAACTGGGGTCCAGGACGGGAAGGTGATTATGACAATTCCTTGTTTTGGTGTTGGCAAGAAATTAAGAGTCTGCTATTTTATTAGTGTTATTATACTTTCTCCTGCATCGTTTATTGTACGGATCAACTGATTATTTAACAACCACAATGGAATTTCTGCTTTATTTGTCATATGAACTAAATCAGCTGTATTTTATTCAAGCGGGGTGGCATTCGTTTATATTAACAACCATATCAAATCAAATTTTTTCTGTAATGCTGCTTCAAAATAGCAGCTGAACAATAACAAGAAAAACTGGCTCATGATGAACCAAGTTCGTCTTAGGTTATGTTTGCATCTGGATGGAAAGAGAGCCCTGAGTCACCAACAGATCTTCAAAACATAAAATAAAAGAAAGCAGCTTGCACAAATTGAAACGGAGAGTATGTTCTGGTTCTGAGGTGCTGTAATATATCTGTAATTCCTCAGAATGCATTATGCATCTCAGGATGACCTCAACAAAACTGCGGCTTAACTTTGGAACTAAAACAGATATGTTCCACTGGAGATTCCTCAAAGAGCCTGGATCATCCCTCGTTGATTCCCACCACATGCTGGCTATGTGGATTGTCCCCAATGGCCTAGAGAAGGTGGCAGAAGTTTCTAGCCTCGTCTGAAGAATGAATGAATTTATAGCACTGAAAGTCTCAGCGCTGAATATTATGTATAGTCGTTTCCTGAAAACCAGAGTTTCACTGTGCCAAATGCTAAGGATGGACTGAAAGAAACAAAAGAACCTACACTGGCCAATCCCGAGGAAAATACATTTCCCAATGAAATCTTTATAGTGAATGAAATCATTTTTCACAAGTGATAACTCCACTGATTCAGAAACAGAGAACTCTAAATTCTACTTGACTTAATAGGCTTATAATTTTATTATTTTTCAGTCTACAGTTTCATAGTTTCCATGCCAAGGAAATGCAAACACAGAACTGGAATAGGTCCTGGCACCAGACAGCCCCTTGACTCCAGTCCCCCAGTCACCATAGAGCAAATTTGTTGTCTATGATATATCTTTGTTGACATATCCTACTAGGCTAACCAAAACCCCAACCTAGAAGATTTTGTCCATATGGCCCACCTCTTTTGTAATGCAGGAAATTAATCTTATTAGGCACAGGTATGCGCTTTGAAATCCAGCTTGGCAGAGGTGGGATTTGAACCCTGGACCTTCTGGTCCAGAGTCCAGTACCTTAACCGCTAGGCTACCACAGTTCTTCAGTTACCACAGGTTCTTCAATACACATTACCAATCACACGTGTTTATTCACAAAAATCCCAATTTTTGTAAATGTTGAGGTAAAAATTGGCAACACTGACCTAGGCCTGGCTATAGTTATCACAGTTTGGATCTACCGCTGCACTAGATCAGAATAAGTATTGTACATTACGCTATAGCAGAGATACCCTGGTCTCAAAAGCTACTAAACCCTTTTCTTATGACTTTGTGTCCCATAGTAATTTGGTAAAGATTGAATAAGTGTGCGCAATTCAGAGGTAATTTTGTTAGGCTATAGACCCACATATGAGCGGTAATTCAATTTGAATTCAGTTCTACACACCCAATAGGAAGACATCTAATTTCTCTCACTCTGGGGGGAAAGGTAAATGAAAATTTATTGCATAGAAATATCAGTCAGTTATTTAATTCTGGAAATATAGCGTTGCTAATGCAATTACGGGGTGATTTATCTTCTACTAGAGTTGCCATGACAACGGGTTATTGCTTTTATTTGACTCAATGAAGGCCTTTCGCTCGTGGTGGAACGCATCTACTTATCTAGGGTTCAAGGCACCCTGCACTCCTGTTCAGCCCTAGGCTTCATGTTTCAAGAACTATAAAATATTTTATGATGTAAAGCAGTTAGAAGCTGAATTTATTTTGGAAACTAGAAAATCCCTTTGAAAATTATATATAGGGCAGAAACAGATGCACAACAGCCCAAAAACTGCTGGACCCACAAATGCTGGAATGTAAACCAAATGTACCAGAGTAACCAACCCTACCGAATTCACACGGGTAACAAACTACCACGTAGACAGACGAAACTTAAACCTATATCCCATATTATTTATCCAAAGGCCCAACCACAACAATGACACTGGACTTCGCTCAGTCCTGACAGTGATGGAAAGCTCAGTCTAAACAAATCCTCAGTCTTGGCACCAGACAGGATGCTTGCCTTTCAGAATGCCAACTTTTAAAGCTTCTCTGTAATTGAGTGTTTAGCTCATAAGTTGAGGTCTGTTTAATAGTGAAGGAAACTCCACCACTGGTGGGCTGGAACCATAACATATGGTCCAGATGGGTAATAGCCAGAGGCCTGCCTCTGTCACTCTTTAACAGTCTATTCTCACAGACCTCCACGGTTGTAAAACAGGATGGATTTCTATGAGCTACAGTTATCACACATCTTCAAATCAAATGTGAATTCTGGATCAGAAATAGCTCAGACTTTTGGGGTCTCATTATCAGAGTTACCACTGAAAATGAATTCATGATGCTTAAACCATGGAGTAATCCAGTGGGTCATGACTCTGGTCCAAAGAATGGACGGGTTTAACCTTGAGTAGAGAAATCTCCAGGCCTGTGTTAGGTCTTTGTTTTCCAAACTTCGATTTGACCGCAGTTGCTCTCAATTTTTGTGCATGCTTTCAACTTTGGACTGTCCGTTCTGCATTTGCTGGTTCTGGAGTTAAGTTACAGCTCTTCTCTGGTCCTTTTTGTTCAACTGGCGCTTCCGCACCAAAGAAACTTTTTCCAGAGTTCTTAGAACTCTGGAGCTGGGGACGATTGTAGTTCATTGAACGCCTTGTATAAGGACTAAGCTCATACTTCAAGGTAGAATCTTTTCTCAGTGCATAGCAACCCTGAGAGATGCGAGTTTCTAGTTCCTAGCTGTGAAATCCACCAATCAGAAACCCCTCAGTAACCACGTGCAAGAACGTCCACTTGGTTTGGAAGACTCACTGTGGAAGCATTACTTAAGCTGGCGAACTTCCTAGTGTTGACGAACATACAAGTAAAGCCTTCCTTGCACTGAAAATAATCGATAGCACGAACACTGCAATGAATCATGGGGCTCATATCCGACAGGGACATTCTCACCCCCATGGTTTTCAGGTGGAACAAAGAGAATGTACATGTATGGTACGATACATCTCCATGAACGATTTTCAAGAAGAAAAATGTGGAGGTGTGCTACAACAACAGAAGGATCCAGAACATATGGCAAGTTTAGCAGAATACCAGAGCTCTGCTGGACTCCAGACCCGATCTAACGACAGCAGTGTATATCATCCACCAGAGTGAGTAAAGATGTCAAGGAAAATCTGTAAACACTACCCAGTAAATCCAGATTTAAAACAGATATGTCAAAAAAGAGGGATGTTGTATTGAATGTTACAACCTAAAGGATCTAAAACGCAGAGCTTGGGAACGTGGGTTCAAATTGTTAGAGAGTATTGGAGGACCACAGACAGAATGGGAAATTAAACTTTGAAATGGTGTATTTGGTCATATCTTGGTGTTATTGGCAAGTGCTCTACCAAACAGGGACACTGAGGGATGGTTGAGTGTTCACCACAATGGTTTTTGGGCGGAACAAAAAACAATAAGGAGTGTGTTTATGGTAAGAAGATGAATCAGATTATCCAATAAGCTCCTCAGATTATACACAAAGAACTTGCAAGGAGTTAAAAGGTACAAAGGTTCTTGACATGCTTTGGTTCCCACCCAGCTAACCCACCTGATTGTACTTTGGTGCAAAATCCTGACACACAACCCTGTTTCATCCGGAGCCATCTGCACCGCAGCCTGCAGTGAATTATCTCAGCTGGACACCCACATACATGCTCCAAGGTCTGCTTCAGTGACTGTACACCATTCTAGTTCAGCTAAGGCCATTTTATTCTCAAGACTCTCATTAACAACATGCTACACTGCACATCTTGCGTCTCGTACACAATTTTGCAATTTCAGCAAGACAATGACTCCTCAGAACCACAGGAGGATGGGTTTTCCATTTGTGCCTGGTTTCTCTCAAGGTTTCTTCCTTTTTCGTGTTGGGGAGTTTATTCTTTGCCACTGTTCTTTCTGGCAAAGAATTCAGGGTTTTGACTTGAGCTGAATTACTCATATCCATTTGGATTCCTTAAAGGAGTTTTATTTTTAGCATGTATACCTGTTTACAGACAGTTCACGTCAGACTATTGTGGTTAAATAGCATCATTTATTGATTAGATGGTTGCATAAGTATTGTGAGCTAGAAGAATGATTTAAAATTGCCTGGTGGAATCCACCATCCAATCAATGTCCGTTCACTTTAATGACCAAGGTCTTAACAATTATAACAAATTACAAAAATAAATAAAAATCTGTCTTATCTACAGATGTTGCAGCCATAAACAAATAGGCAAATACAAACAAAAGGTTTATATCATGTGTATTTTACTGCCATAAATATTAGGTCATACTTTGATGTTTTGTTTACTTTTGTTTTTTATCTTGAATATTGATTTGCATTAACTACATGTATAATACATGGGCCGTGTTGCACACAGACACTTTTAGGACATGAGCAGAGATGTAAAATGGAAAAGTTTGTATAAGCACCATGCCGGCTTGACCTACAAAATACATAGAAGTTGGATTTACCTACTTAACGCTAGCATGACTGAAATTTTCTCGGTTCTGAGGACACGCCCCCTCCTCCTGGCAAATCGTCAGAGGGCCATCAGCCAGCTTTTTTTATGCAAAATGCTTCTCTCAAGATTCAAGAATCACAGTAACTTTAGCGGCATGACTGTGATGAGAACACTATTGGCAAAGCATTACATCAATAACAACAAAAGCCATGTGCCCAGGTGTTGCTAAGTGACACTAACAACGCACTATGCAATAAAAGTAATTATTAGTAAAAAAAAGCACACTTGAGGTGCTATTAGTAGCACACACATTCTAATTTGAAGCGGGGATTCAGCAAAACTATCTGTGGATGTGGGGGTCGGTGTGACATTACCAAGACAACAGGCGCTAAACATTTCAAAGCAAAGGGGTAGGTCAGTGAGTGGGTGGCTTGCCTTATGGAAAAAACACATTGCTTCAGTCATTCTAGTGGTTTTAAAAAGGTGATACTGCATTGCGTGTTCTGGAAATTAGCGTTTCAAGTGGACTCATTCCCTCTTGGATGTGTGCAGCCATCATGTGTGTTAATTTTTTGGTTCTTCACCATGTGTGATTGTTATTGTGTGTTTGTAACTGAAGAATCGTGTTGTTGTGCATTTCCTGGAGGGAGTGATATGTAAAACACTATCTGGAAGCGTTCCACTCGTGCTTTCAGCGGTATCTATGACGCATTCATGTATCGTTTGCACACAGTTGATTGTGAAAACACTTAAATTTACATTACAGTAGCATAAAAAGACTATGTGGCTATGGTAATGTCCGGTCAATGACCAATTTGATCAGCGACCTGTTTCACAAAACATAATGCAGTTGTTAAACATTGTCACAATTAAAGCTTTCCAAAAAGCAATCTGAGTCAAGACCCCAAATGAGCAAACCAGAGCCAACAGTGGAAAGGAAAAACTCACCAACATGCCAAAGAAAGAAAGTCACAAATTGGGAACCCATCCTCTTCTAGACTGATTAAAGCACCACACTGGGATGTAAAACCCCCCACTGTCGAAAGTCTACCACATCCCTTCCTTGCCCTCCATTTATCTCAATATTGCCTCTATAGCATGAAGGAGAAGTGAAGGGGCTAGGCTTACACGGTTCATTCGCGTGAGACTGACATGAACAGCAGACCCCCGTTCCCATTGAGGGTCCAAACCTTCAAAGTCCATTAGAGAAAAGGACTGGTGCATTAAAATGCTGGAGGAGTACCACGAGAGATGAATGGGCATGGTGGTCCTCTTGTTTTCATTTCCACCCATAACCTCCAATGTGTGCGCCACTGGGAAGGATTTAAAACAAAGAGCACACTGTTTTGGGTTCAAGGTGTAAGAGCTAGGGAAGAGGCACTCACCAGCATGCACACATTCTCACTGTGAAAGCCCATTCTTTCTTCGAGCCTGTTAGGAGGGGGAAAAAAAATGCCTGCAATATGGTACAAATCTCATGAAAATTTCATTCGCATTTCAACCACCAGCTCTGGTGTGGCTGGCTTGCATTCAATTATATAAGTGAGGACAAGAGAAGGTACGACTCGAAACAACGAGGTTCAAGGGTTTAACCATGTAACTTTTTACAAATCGAGTTGGTAAAGATGGTAGTTTCATGGACCTGATGGACCTTACAATAGGCCTTCACATTGTCATGTTCATGAGCAATGCATAAAGCATATCAAGTCAAGTCAAATTTATTTGTATAGCACTTTTTACAACACAGCATTGTCTCAAAGCAGCTTTACAAATATATTAGCTCAGTGCCCTAGTTGAGCAAGCCTGGGGCGACAGTGGCAAGGAAAAACTCCCCAAACCTTACAGGGAAGAAACCTTGGGAGGACCAAGACTCAAACAGGGACGCATTCTTCTCGGGCAGCCTGGAAGTTAAATACAATAATTAAAAAATATATGTAAAGATAATACCCTATTCAAATTTAGAATAGAATAATATATAGGCTAATATGACCCCTCTCTTGACCCTGACTGGGATAAAGGAGTTTAAATTGTGAACAAAAGAAAAAATTGAATGTGCAAATCGTATTTTGACAAACTCCGAGCACCTCAGAACAGATAAAGCCTCCTTGTGACATTTGGCACCGTCTTGGGGGGGCAATGCCAAATCACTGTGGTGGTGGGCTAGCAAATTGCTGCTGCACTAAATGTATCCAGAAATGTCCAAGGAACAAGTCAACTATCACAAAGGGTAACAATTCTGAAAAACTGGCAACCTCTCCAAGCTGCACACTGTTGATAAATGACACTGTTTTTGCTACAAATTGCTAAAATATTTATTAATCCTTTTAGTTAATCAGACAGAATAGTTTAAAACGGGGGCAAAAAGCTTTGGACATCTGACCCTGAGTCATTAGGCACACTGATACGTGACATCTGGTAAAAATTAAAATGCCGCTCTATTTAACGATGCGGATATACAGGTGTTGTTCATTACGTCGCCATAACAACTGATGCAAAACTTGCCTCAGAGAATACCGCCGTCCTGCCGCGTCTCGCGAGGCTGTAGACCCCACTACCTAAAGCGTCTGTGTGTGTCCCGTGACTCATAAGTGCCTCACAGGAAACCGTGAGACCAGGATATTTATAGCCTCCTTCACTCGCAATCAGCCGCATGCCCCGTCTCGTGCGGTGGATTTCCATTGTGGCCCGGCACTCCAATCTGAGAGCAGACCCTGCAGCCGGTGAGGCATGCCCATATAGGCATAGCTCGGGTCGTAAGCACGGCTCATCTCCCTCTGGAATGACATGTAATTTGGCTCTGATGGATGGACGGACGGTGCTGTGTCTAATAAGCCAGTGAGTGGACTCTTTCATGAAACAATAAACTGAATTGTGAAGGTGCTCATACTCACAAAGCTGAAATATTATCCATAGCTGTACCCCTCGGACACCCCCTCTCTCGATCTTTCCCTCCATCTCTCCTCTCCATAGCTCATAGAGCAGGAATAAGGGAGCTCTTGACTGGGGGATTGTCTACCGACAGTCACCTTCTCTGCCTGGGCCTCCTTCAGACACATTTAGAACAGGAGCCCTCTCTTATAAGGATAACTTAAGGATGCAGACGTGCTCTGCTGTTGAATGTTAGGAACTCCTCACTTGTGTTTTCCTTATAGCAGTAAACGTACAGATCCTAAATCATATTCATCTTTCTTTGTGTGCTGTTTATCCACTGGAGACCGGGCCAAATCACACAAAGTGGACTGAGTGTGAAAAAAAATCCTGTAGCATCTGAATCCCTCTCAAAATCAATTCCAGTCATCAGAGGTATGTACTTGAGTCACATGACTTAGACTTGAGTGTGACCAACACAGAATTTGATTACTTGGAACCCAAAGTCTCGACAGCTTCCACGAACCCATTTTTTACATAACGATGTATTTCCAAGTGTAGATAATATCAAATCATAAGTTTTGCATTGCCTGCATGGTGCTGTTTCACTATAACATTAAGAAGCTGAGCTGCTCAGCTTTGTTTATCTGTAACCCAGCAACAAGGGAAATTCTGCAGTCAGTCGTGGGAAACTTTGGAGGCACCAGTTTTGAAGTTTGTGCAGGCTAGAGACATGCTGCCAAAATAATCCTTTTGAACTATAAACACCATGCTGTAATGAATTTTAAAAAATGCTACACACAAAACGTGAGGTGAAGATCACCGATAGAGATGTAACATCAAACTTTGTTCGACGTTTGAGGCTACACAAACAACGATAAGTCCGTGCCTATATAGTTTACATAGCAATTAGCTAAGCTAGCGGACTTAGCAAGCTAATAATGAACGACAGTGAACTGAGCTCTCTAGGTCTACGTTTTTTCTAGCTTCTGTTGTCAAAAAATATCTAGGTAGCTTTGACAAATTCTGGCTATGAATACTTCATGTTGATCATGTCCTTTGAAAAAACACCTTTTTCCTGGTTTCTTCTCATTATTGCTAAGAACAGCAGCACTGTATTGTTTAAAGCACTTGGACTGATCTCATTTCGTATGTAGTTTCATTTGAGGTGTTTTAATACAAACATTTTTAAAAGATTCATGATTGATGTCAATTTAACATACTACTAATTGACTACTTTCTTGGTGTTAAATATTGAAATGGCATTTGGTGACTTGACTAGGAGTTGAACTTCAGGACTTGGAACTTGACCTGGGATTGGCTTGTATTGATTTGGACCTTCTGTCTTAACTTGGGACTCGACTCAGGATTTGAGTGTCAAGACTTGAGACTTACTCGTTCCCACCTCTGCTTCCCATTCAAGTATTAACTCTATATATTGTTGTGAATCACTTGCCACAGACCCCACTCGTATCCTTCAGGCCTCAGACCTGTGGAACTCTACTCCATAACCCACAGACACTAACTCACCAAAAATGATATTTGAACCAGAGTTTGAAGAGCACTGGTTGTTCTCACTGAAGGTTCCCAAGTTACAAACCCCAGACAGGGACCAGTAACAGCTGGGTTTAACACTGCCTTGGAATGTTTATTGGGAGTCTATTTTTAGTATGTAAAAGTCATGGAAATCAGACCTGAAATAAATGTGTTTTTCACAAATTAAACGTGAAAGATTGTTTTGGTGATAAACTGAACTAGTGCACCCCACCCCTTCTTCCATATAACAGCTGGCTGGAGGCTCTAAAGAACTCTTCTAATTAAGTTTACTTTCCTTTAGCTTTGAACATTTGGGACTCTGTCTAGACTGTCCGTTTTATGTTCTGTTTTCTAATTAAAAGCCATAATTAACACTACAAAATGCACCTTTTATGTACATATTTTCTCTATCTACAAGTGCAGGGAATCACTTTTGTACCAGCCAGATTTTTTTCCTCCTGCTTGAATCATTAATAACAAAACAGTCGTTCTGTGTTCATCGTAACCAACGAATCCCAACTGGTAAAAAGGCTTAAGCAAGCCGAGCCTGTGATATACTTGCGACAGACCTGTGATGGGAGTTCAAGGTCATAATGGAGCTGGAGATCTCTGGAGTTGTGAGACGCCTGAGCTAACGGCGAACATCACCACGCCGCCCCCTCTAATGTTTAATTCAGTGGTTAATTATCAGGTAATGGTTCTTTAATGTATATCGCACCATTTAGCACTAGTAGGAATGACTGAGACAACATGCTCGCTCACTCATCAGTGATAAATGTGAGGAAGACTGAAGACAGGAGGACAAATCAGGAAGTCTCCTTTTGCTGACGATATTAAAAGTAGACATGGGTGGAATATACAAGAACCAAGTAGGGATTTCTCCCTAGGGAATGATAGAAGTCAAGCACTTGCTATACAAATATTCTTCATCCTTGTACAAGGTGCATTTGGTTACTGGGATCTGACTGTACTTGTTCCGTCTGACCTCAACAGCTGTGGCATCATAAAGCTTGTGAAGGAGTCGACATGCATTCACACCCCCATGGAACAGATGCGAGTTCAGTTCCGTTTCCCCAGTTAAGAACCAGGCAGCGATGCTGTAAATGACTTCAGCTGCAGTTAAGCGCTCTGCTGTTTCTGCATTCACCTCACTGACGTAACACCTACTTTAGATGCAAGACAGAGTGCAGAAACTCATGGGAAAGTGATTAGATGTACCTGTGAGTCAACAAGGTGATAATGAGCGTTTCTTTTTTTTTTCTTTTTAAATCTTGGCCAGAATGTGCCAAACCCAAGCTGAATTGTGTTAAATAAATTCTCCCGCAGCTTTTTAAGCAAGTCCAGTGGGAGCATAAATTTAAGCAGAACAAATTTTATCTTCGGACCATGCCCCGCAAATTGGGATATTACATTTCCTACCTCTTCGTTTTAGCCTTTATGTGAGACAGAGAGTACTGATGAAATGGAATGAAAAAGAGGAAATTAGCACTTTATGAAAGAACTTTCCCCAGTAGGGACCAGCAAACGGTTCCTGAAGGCATATCATTAAATGGGACACTGGAAGCATTTTAGGCCATAAAAATACAGGATATATAACTCTCTAGTGGCTTGGACAGACAATTCATATCTTTAGGGTGGTTATGTAGAATTAAATCCAGTCATATTAGCATTTAGAGAACAAGTGTCAAACTGTGGTGGTGCAGTGAGTACTGAACTACGGACTAAAAAGGAAAGGATTCAAACCCCCAGCATTGCCAATCTGCCACCATTGGGCCCCTGAGAAATACCCTTGACCCAATGTTGTTTGGGTTGTACATTGTAAGACTGAATCAGTTTTTAGTTGATCAGGATAAGAGTTTCTGCTAAATGACTGTAATGTAAATTAATTTGAAATCAACTTTCACATCAAGGCCATCTCATTTGTCAAAATAGTCTTTTTTTTTTTTCTTTTTTCCAATGGTACTTTTTTATTTTACTGTGGGAATCCGATAATATACAAATGCCCATTTAACATAGATTTTTTTCCCCCCAGACAAGCAACACGCCGTACGATACTCTCGCATAGATGCAGGGCATCTGGGAGCCGAGCAGCAGCACACTACTGACTAACTATTTTGTTTTTCCAATTTCAATATGTAATTCTACAAATTACAAGAGACATTCAATACTTATGCTTTGTGTTAATGATTTTGCCCAAAAGTATAATTAATGTAAGTGCTTTAAGCATGTTTAAGGTAGGCTACGCTATGATTGGGGCAGCAATGGTTAGCATTGTCGCCTCACAGCTCCAAGATCCCCGGTTCGATCCCGACTCTGGGCTCTGTCTGTGTGGAGTCTGCATGTCCTCCTCGTGTCTGCGTGGGTTTCCTCACACATTCCCAAGGTTAATTGGCATTTCTAAAGTGTCCTTAGTGTGTGAATGTGTGCATCAGCTCTACTATGGGTTGGAGAAAGACCTGGTTACTCTGTAAAAACCATCACATGTGGATCAGTGCGACTGGTCTACGAAGTATCCAGGGGTTGGACGCGTCTGAAATGGATAGAATGAATTAATGAATATATTATACTCATTGGTTTACGATCAGTTCAACTTATGATGGATGTAAAAAAAAAACAGAAAATAGTGAAGTTACCCCTGGTCAAATGACATTTAGTTGTGTTTTTAAATGAGAAGAAGGGAACAAAATTACATTCTCAGACTTTTCAAAAACACTGGTGAACCATCTCAAAATATGGCCAAAGATTTGTACATACCAAATGTTTCTTCTTACAAATTCTTTTAAGAATTTAATCTGGTAAAAGGTGAGCTTAGTGCTGCTGACTCTTCATTCATAGAAAATCGAAAACCATTGTGCCAGGGTTGTGGATTGCACCAACTGAGGTTGCCAAAATAAAGCCGACAAGCACTGGCTCCTTTTGTTTGGAAGAAGGCAGGAATCCATGTCACGCTAAATCCTATTTTGGCTTGCACTGCACACTAGCCAATGTCTGGTCATTAGCATAAGTTTGTGAATGAAGCAGAACAGATGCCAAACACGGCCACACGGCCAAGCACACGAGGACGCGGCGATACCGCAAAGGGTCCTGCTCCCGCATATGGTCCTTCAGCAAGTCTGCCAAAGTGTGTGGCATCTAAACCAAATGCAAAGTGTAAACGCTTAAATAATAATTAGACGCATTAAAACCGGCTCTTGAAGGCTGTTATGGGTGTCCTAGGTCAGCTCTTTCTCAGGTCTTGATGCCCCCTATATTTTATAAATAATTCCCACACATTGTAAAGTGTACAACATAATGTTTCCACCACCCTGCTTCACAGTAGGTATTTTTAGATGGTGTGCAGTGTGTGCTTTTTGCCAAACATATTGCTTTGATTTCAGTTAACCTCTTAACAAATACCATCAGAAGTGCAAAACAAGTCTCACTATTTAAGAGGTTTCTTTCTTTCCACCCTGGCATACAGACCATGTTTGTGTAAAGCTTGTGAGATTGAGCCACATGCACAGCCCAGTCAATCTCAGGCATAAAGGCCTTCAAAGTTTCCACTGGCTCCCTGATATCCTTGATCCTTATCTTCCTAGCTTTGGTTATCCAGTTTGAAGGGATGGCCCATTTTAAGCAAGATGTTGGTGGAGCCACACTTTCCATCTCTTGATGCTCTGAACAGTAATCTGGAAGATGACTAAAACCTAAGCACCTTCCCAACCATGGTTAATTCTTTACATTACCATGCACAACTAGTAGTGGAATCCTCAAAGAACACAGTGGTGCTTGAAATTTTGTGAAACCTTTAGAATTTTCTATAGTTCTGCATAAATATGACCTAAAAAATCATCAGATTTTCACACAAGTCCTAAAAGTAGATAAAGAGAACCCAGTTAAACAAATGAGACAAAAATATTATACTTGGTCATTTATTTATGGAGGAAAATGATCCAATATTACATATTAGTGAGTGGCAAAAGTATGTGAACCTCTAGGATTAGCAGTTAATTTGAAGGTGAAATTAGAGTCAGGTGTTTTGATCAATAGGATGACAATCAGGTGTGAGTGGGCACCCTGTTTTATTTAAAGAACAGGGATCTATCAAAGTCTGCTCTTCACAACACATGTTTGTGGAAGTGTATCATGGCACGAACAAAGGAGATTTCTGAGGACCTCAGAAAAAGAGTTGTTGATGCCCATCAGGCTGGAAAAGGTTACAAAACCATCTCTAAAGAGTTTGGACCCCAACAATCCACAGTCAGACAGATTATGTACAAATGGACAGAATATGTACAAAAAGAGGACCCTCCCCAGGAGTGGTCGACAAAAGATCACTCCAAGAGCAAGGTGTGTAATAGTTGGTGAGGTCACAAAGGACCCCAGGGTAACTTCTAAGCAACTGAAGGCCTCTCTCACATTGGCTAATGTTAATGTTCATGAGTCCACCATCAGAAGAACACTGAACAACAATGGTGTGTATGGCAGAGTTGCAAGGAGAAAGCCACTGCTCTCCAAAAAGAACATTGCTGCTCGTCTGCAGTTTGCTAAAGATCACACGGACAAGCCAGAAGGTTATTGGAAGAATGTTTTGTGGACGAATGAGACCAAAATAGAACATTTTGGTTTAAAGGAAAAGCGTTATGTTTGGAGAAAGGAAAACACTGCATTCCAGCATAAGAACCTAAGCATCTGGACCAGGACGGCTTGCCATCATTGATGGAACAATGAATTCTGAATACTATCAGAATTCTAAAGGAAAATGTCAGGACATGTGTCCTTGAACTGAATCTCAAGAGAAAGTGGGTCATGCAGCAAGACAACGACCCTAAGCACACAAGCCGTTCTAACCAAAGAATGGTTAAAGAAGAATAAAGTTCATGTTTTTTGGAATGGCCAAGTTCCAAAGATCCTGACCTTAATATCCAATGGAAATTTGTGTGGAAGGGCCTGAAGAAGCGAGCAGCTAATGTGAGGAAACCCACCAACATCCCCAGAGCTGAAGCTGTTCTGTACGGAGGGGGAATGGGCTTTAAAATTCCTCCAAGCCGGTGTGCAGGACTGATCAACAGCTACAGGAAAAAACGTTAGCTGCAGTTATTGCTGCACAGGGGGGGGGTCACACCAGATACTGAAAGCAGAGGTTCACATACTTTTGCCACTCACTAATATGTAATATTTTAATATGTAATTTTCCTCAATAAATAAATGACCATGTATAATATTTTTGTCTCATTTGTCTAACTGGGTTCTCTTTATCTACTTTTAGGACTTGTGTGAAAATCTGATGATGTTTTAGGTCACATTTATGCAGAAATATAAAAAACTCTAAAGGGTTCACAAACTTTAAAGCACCACTGTAGCTGGTTTTATTTTAGAGCAATTAAAACTATTACAGTTGATATCAGGAAGGGACATTTAGCTAGCCTTGGTTTTTGATCTGGAAGGTGATTGGTTGTACCGTAGTGAGTTTATAATGGTTACTCTAAAGGGACTTATCACTTATTAAAACATTTTATCATGCATTAAAATATTTCACTCATTACATTTGAATAATTAATCAGATTCTTAGGTTACTTTGATATTGCAGGCTGGAATGTGTAAATACAAATGGAAAACCAAAAGGACTCAACAAGACCTCTAGAGCTGCCCTTTGGTGTCTCATTCCAATTTCTTAGCAGCAGTGTTATGAGCTCATAATGGGCTAAAATTGTCACTCCAGCACAAAAACGACATAAAATTAACTTTTTACTAGATATGTGAAACTTAGATACACTGCCTGGCCAAAAAAAGGGTCTCACATTTCCACAAGCTTCTGCAATGTCACAACATTTATTTCTGTCCAAAGCTGCATTCCAAAGATCCAAAGATCTTCTACTGATGATGGGAAATTTGGACCACTGTGCAAAGTCTTCTCCAACACATCCCAAAGATTCTCAATGAGGTTCAGGTCTGGACTCTGTGGTGGCCAATCCATGTGTGATAATGATGTCTCATTCTCCCTGAACCACTCTTTCACAATCTGACCCTTCTGAAACAGAGGAACAGCTTTTCCATGACATGGTTGTTTAACAAATAAGAATCTACTCACTGCATCAGTTAGGGTTAGAGAACTTGTTACCATTGAAACAATCACCAGTGCAGTAATTATCTGGTGGGAGGCTCTAACTACTTTAAACTATTTGTTTAGTTAAATCCAGGTAGTGACCTTTTTTTTATGTATGTTACAATAAATGTACTGTACAGGTATGCACCATTTTGATGTTCTGTAAAACAGGACAGAGATGGAACTGGATGTTGACCAGACATTATCATAGTGGCAGTGTTTGTATAATACTGTAATATAAATATAAAGGGTATTTTCACAAGAAAACTGCGTGCAAAAAAACACAAATGCGTCAGAAATGCTGTTGAAAACACGAGAGAAACACTGCCATCTGAACCACATCGCTAATGCATTTTTTATTTCTGTAAATTCACAATAATTATAGAAAATACAGTACTGTTATATTAAGGACTTTCCTGCTTAGACTCAAGATCCTAGAGTGACTGCGTATCGGACTACATAATGCCAATATGCATATTTTACATTATTTTATCTGAACTATCACTATTACACTTATTAGTTTAGAAAAATTAGTTTCATTCTTACATTTAGCATCTACACCACCCAAGGAGGTTGGGTCCCTTTTTGAATCTTGGTCCTCCCAAGGTTCCCTCCTCATAACACTCAGGGAGTTTTTCCTTGCCACTGTCGCCCTAGGCTTGCTCAATTTGGGATTGGACGTAGATATTAGGAGATAATCTAAACTTGTAAAGTTGCTTTGAGACAATGCTCCATTGTAAAAAGCGCTATATAAATAGATCTGATTTGATTTTAACAGACTTCTGCTCTTAAACTCCCCCCTCTGCTCGTGGATCCACAGCATTGATTGGATGTTTACGGTTGCAACGTCCAGAGTTAAAAAAGATTTTTATTTCCTATTGTAATTTTTTATAACTGTCAAGACCTCAGTCGTTCGTGAACAGAATTTGATCGGATGGCTGTTAAACAACACATACGTGTACATAAAACAACGATTGTGGAAGAGCAGATTTCAGAATGTTTTCAAACACTTAGTGGTGCTTGAAAGTTTGTGAATTCTTTAGGATTCTCTATAGTTCTGCATAAATATGACCTAAAACATCATCAGATTTTCACACAAGTCCTAAAAGTAGATAAAGAGAACCCAGTTAGACTAATGAGACAAAAATATTATACATGGTCATTTATTTATTGAGGAAAATTACATATTATAATATTACATATTAGTGAGTGGCAAAAGTATGTGAACCTTTGCTTTAATCATTCGGTGTGACCCCCCTGTGCAGCAATAACTGCAGCTAAACGTTTCCTGTAGCTGTTGATCAGTCCTGCACACCGGCTTGGAGGAATTTTAGCCCATTCCTCCGTACAGAACAGCTTCAACTCTGGTGGGTTTCCTCAAATTAGCTGCTCGCTTCAGGTCCCTCCACAACATTTCGATTGGATTAAGATCAGGACTTTGACTTGGCCTTTCCAAAACATGAACTTTATTCTTCTTTAACCATTCTTTGTTAGAACGACTTGTGTGCTTAGGTTCGTTGTCAAGTCAAGTCAGATCTATTTATATAGCGCTTTTTACAATGGAGCATTGTCTCAAAGCAACTTTACAAGTTTAGATTATCTCCTAATATCTACGTCCAATCCAAACTGAGCAAGCCTAGGGCGACAGTGGCAAGGAAAAACTCCCTGAGTGTTATAGGAAGAAACCTTGGGAGGACCAAGACTCAAAAAAGGACTCAACCTCCTTGGGCGGCGTAGATGATAAATCTAAGAACAAAACTAGTGTCATGGAGTCATAGTTCGAATAAAATGTGAAGTATGCACATCGGCATTAAGTGGCCCGGGTATGATGGGGCTGGAGCTGATGATGGAAAGCAGCTTGAGTGGAGCTACAGCGGATGAACATCATGTGTGGAGCTGGAAACTGGTACCTTGGAACACAGCTCGGAAGAGAAAAACAACAATGAAAATGTTAGTAGTTACTGATTAAGAGCACAGTGTCTATTAACACTCAACTGATGCCATGTGTAGCAATGAGACCCCGGCAGCATTAGCTATAGCAGCATAGCTAAAAAGAGGAGAGAACTGGTAGGAAAAACACAGCCAAGAGGGATCACATGAGACATTGGCAACCCCACGGGAGGGCAGACAGACAACACTAACCCAACGTCCTTGATCACCATAAGACTCTTTGACTATGAACCCCCCAGCTCTGCCCTTGCTGCATGAACCCACCTTCCTTTTTTCATTTCAGTTAATGGATGGACAGGTGTCCTGACATTTTCCTTTAGAATTCTCTGATATAATTCAGAATTCATTGTTCCATCAATGATGGCAAGTCGTCCTGGCCCAGATGCAGCAAAACAGGCCCAACCATGATATTGTCTCTTTTTGGAGAGCAGTGGCTTTCTCCTTGCAACCCTGCCATGCACACCATTGTTCCTTCAGTGTTCTTCTGATGTTGACTCATGAACATTAACATTAGCCAATGTGAGAGAGGCCTTCAGTTTGCTTAGAAGTTACCCTGGGGTCCTTTGTGACCTCGCTAACTATTACACACCTTGCTCTTGGAGTGATCTTTGTTGGTCGACCACTCCTGGAGAGGGTAACAATGGTCCTGAATTTCCTCCATTTGTACACAATCTGTCTGACTGTGGATTGGTGGAGTCCAAACTCTTTAGAGATGGTTTTGTAACCTTTTCCAGCCTGATGAGCATCAACAACTCTTTTTCGGAGGTCCTCAGAAATCTCCTTTATTCGTGCCATGATACACTTCCACAAACGTGTGGTGAAGAGCAGACTTTGATAGATCCCTGTTCTTTAAATAAAACAGGGTGCCCACTCACACCTGATTGTCATCCTATTGATTGAAAACACCTGACTTTAATTTCCCCTTCAAATGAAGTGCTAATCCTAGAGGTTCACATACTTTTGCCACTCACTAATATGTAATATTGGATTATTTTCCTCAATAAATAAATGACAAAGTATAATATTTTTGTCTCATTTGTTTAACTGGGATCTCTTCATCTACTTGTGTGAAAATCTGTTGATGTTATAGGTCATGTTTATGCAGAAATATAGAAAATTCTAAAGGGTTCACAAACTTTCAAGCACAACTGTATATTTTCATATTTTGTTCATTTTAAAAATGCTGCCTTAAATACAAACCCTCTAACTCATATCAAGCAAACTAATTTATTTCACAGTGAACAATCACACAATGATACAAATGTGTTAGTGTTAACAAAATTAATGATAGAGCCATGGCCTATATGGTCTCCTGTTGTAGCGCCACAGCGTGAATGTCAAAATGTCAACTAAGGGTCCCTTAAAAAATCTGGCAGGCTAGCTCCTCAGCCGACTGTGCATCCTGTGGCAGAGCCTCATTTTCCCACAAAGAGTAAAAGGCTTGAAACTCTCTGGCTGTGAGATTCTCCCTTGGAAGAGGCAAATAGGAAAGCTCATGCTCTGCAGACCCTGAAAGTCACTAATCAATAAGTGGAAAACAAAGGGCAGGATTTAATTGAGCCCCGTGGACCCTGCAATGCTACCTGGTTTCATTTCCTCCAGATAAAGCAGTGGCACAGAAAAGCCACTGCAAGGTGTTGTTTTGCTAGTAATTGGCTGCCAAATGCACTTGACTCTGGAAAGATGAAGTTCTCTCTCGACGGACGCTGTGCTTGATTCACAGGAGCTGTTGCCAAATTAGTTTTGTTTGTGCCAGGGCTCAGTGGGAAGCAAATGGACAGCTGGCTGGTGTCTATTCACCGGCTTTACGTAGCCGTTATGTGTCACACGGCCTCAAGTCTCTCTCTCCAGTTTTGGAGGTAAGCACCAGTTAGAAAGAAAAAAAAGGCCTCAAACCTGAGTAATCTTACTATCCAAACAAGGCAGCTTAACATGACAATATACTGTACATACAAGCTAAGTGAAACTCAATTAGTGTTGTAGCCCAGATCGAGTCAAGACCAAGACTTTAAGTAGGCGGGTCCGAGTCAAAACTGGGAGTGGTTGAGACCGAGAGTAGATTAAGATTTTTTTAATCTACAATTACATTCATAATATATAACACAATATACTATAATTATTATTAGAAATAAACTAAATTTGAACTCAACCTTCAGAATTGTCCAGAACCAAACACCATTGTGAAAAACCAATGTTATCGTTACTCTTCTTACGCCTTATGACTACACAATTTACCACCATGTCTATAGTTTCTCAGCTGGCCTCTGTTGCGCCATCTTCTGCTCCAGCTGTGAGTTCCGCCACAGGGGCCTTATCAATAAATAAATACAAAAATGGGTCTAGAATGTATGCATATAACCTCACAAACAGAAACTGGGATCTATAACAAAATACATCTAGAAATCAGAGTTACAGTGGTGCTTGAAAGTTTGTGAACCCTTCAGAATTTTCTATATTTCTGCATAAATATGACCTGAAACATCATCAGATTTTCACACAAGTCCTAAAAGTAGATGAAGAGAACCCAATTAAACAAATGAGACCAAATATTATACTTGGTCATTTATTTATTGAGGAAAATGATCCAATATTACAAATTAGTGAGTGGAAAAAGTATGTTACCCTTTGCTTTCAGTATCTGCTGTGACCCCCCTGTGCAGCAAATAACTGCAGCTAAACGTTTCCTGTAGCTGTTTGATCAGCCCATTCCTCCGTACAGAACAGCTTCAGCTGTTGCTGGGATGTTGGTGGGTTCCTCCTCACATTAGCTGCTCGCTTCAGGTCCTTCTACAACATTTTCCATTGGATTTAAGGTCAGGACTTTGACTTGGCCATTCCAAAACATGACCTTTATTCTTCTTTAACCATTCTTTTGTAGAAACGACTTGTGTGCTTAGGGTCGTTGTCTTGCTGCATGACCCCCCCCTTCTCTAGAGATTCAGTTCATGGACAGATGTCCTGACATTTTCCTTTAGAATTCTCTAATATAATTCAGAATTCATTGTTCCCATCAATGATGGCAAGCCATCCTGGTCCAGAGATGAAGCAAAACAAGGCCCCAACCATGATACTACCACCACCACCATGTTTCACAGATGGGATAAGGGTTCTTATGCTGGAATGCAGTGTTTTACTTTCTCCAAACATAACGCTTTTCTTTTAAACCCAAAAGTTTTATTTTGGACTCATCCATCCACCAAAACATTCTTCCAATAGCCTTCTGGCTCGTTCACGTGATCTTTAGCAAACTGCAGATGAGCAGCAATGTTCTTTTTGGAGAGCAGTGGCTTTTCCTTGCCAACCCTGCCATGCACACCATTGTTGTTTCAGTGTTCTTCTAATGGTGGACTCATGAACATTAACATTAGCCAATGTGAGAGAGGCCTTCAGTTGCTTAGAAGTTTACCCTGGGGTCCTTTGTGACCTTGCCAGCTATTACACACCTTGCTCTTGGAGTGATCTTTTGTTGGTCGGCCACTCCTGGGGAGGGTAACAATGGTCTTGAGTTTTCCTCCTCCATTTGTACACAATCTGTCTGACTGTGGATTGGTGGAGTCCAAACTCTTTAGAGATGGTTTTGTAACCTTTTCCAGCCTCCTTTGTTTGTGCCATGATACACTTCCACAAACGTGTTGTGAAGAGCAGACTTTGATAGATCCCTGTTCTTTAAATAAAACAGGGTGCCTGAACAGCAAAAGTGTGAAGACCAAGAGTGTGTGTTACTGTAGCGTTACCCCTTTGCACTGTGTGGGTTAGGGAACGAATATGGAAGCACAGTGTGAGGGGGAAGTATCTGCCACCTGCAGGAGTGATGCAGTGTTTAAACTTTCTATGATGAGTAACACAGACAGTTGTTTACAGCCAGTGAAATCGGAGTGTGAAGCCACTGGAAAGCCTGTCTAATGTTAGGGATCCTAGTCATGTTTAAACTCCATTTTGGCTGTATTGGTTGGCATCATTAATTAAGTCAGTACAACAAATTTCTAACACAGCGGTGAGCTAAATACTAAAAAGTACAATATCAAGAAGGTCCGGTTTCCGAATTTAATCAGAGAGACTGACTGCACTCACTACTCCTAGTGATCACAGTGACTTATTTTTAAAGAGTAAGATTGATTTCAATTAAAGCAGCTTCATTCTGAATAGGTGCCTTATAGCAACTTAAGTATAATACATTTGCTTTTTGGTTCACCACCGAGTAAGAAAATTGTATGTAGCCTCACTGGCTTGTTAATTAAATAATACCAAACAATACTACTACAACGGAGCTGTTGTACCTTTCAGCTCCCAATTAAAAAAAAATTCCCAAATAACACTTAGACACTTTCTTGATCTCCGACACAAAAACTTTTTCCTTACATTGCCCCAAATTCCTCCTCTTTGTTTACACTCCTCCATCATTGCCTCTCTTTCAGTCATCAGTGAATGGTAGACCCCTATTTACATATGTATGAGCTCATTAGCATTGACCATATAGAGCACATTTTCAAAAAGGCTGAGATTCCTAAAGCAGAAAGTCTATAAGCGTGCATGTTTTATATATCTGATTTGGGGTTTTTTCCCCCCCATCTTCATTTTTTTTTGTTCGTTTGTTTTTTAGTGCAATGGAATCCTTGTAATGTTTTATAAACCATGACCCAGAGCTTCTTGCAGCAGATTGATTGAGGTGGCCTGTCTCACCAGAGTACTGACAGCTTCCACCAAGAGTGGCATTTTGCGTTTCGTTTCCTTATACGCTAAAGTCCACAACCTTTGAGACCAAAAATGGTTGCATCCAACAAGTGACACCCAAAGTCCTTAGTGCCATAATTTAACAATCTAATAGCTCGTGTTAAGTCTTGTCAGGTATTTGTTTTCAATAAACTTCAAATTATATTTTCTGCCATGTATATTTCTACAACATCACAGAGAAATGACATCAGTAGTTCCTTCCAGTAATCACATGCCCATTTGAAGTTCAGAATGGACCACATCGGTAACACTACTAGTGAAACATTCTTGAGCTAGTGTCATCAACAGGAGTCCAACAGCTGTCGAGACGAAAGGGCAAAAGCATTAGTCTCTCTCACTTCAGATTCAAACCAGAAAGTCTCCAGTTCCTGCTGATCATGCACTTTAGGTAGATTACAATCAGTCTCGATTTAGCTTCACCTCTACTTTGCAGCTCAAGTGACCGTCTCCACTTCAACTGATCCACGATATTGATCTGTGTTGACTGTTCCTGCCATAGATGCATTACCTGCCTTTTTTGTTATTCTGTCTAAATAGTCTTTTTGTTGTTTTTTTCGTGCACAATGAACCTTATAATCCTGGCAGTTACATTCATTCCTTAAGTATCAGATGACAGTCCAAGACTGCTAGAAAACTTTGGACAGAAGCTAAAGACATCTGACCTCAGGTCATGGCACCATTAACTGTCCCTCAGCCACATAGTTTCTTTTTGTTTAGAGCTTCCAAGGTATTAGTTCCAGATATGTTCACAGAGCCAAATCGATGAAGTGGAATTTGAGGGTTGTGATAGAATACCCACAAAGGGTTGGGTGACAGCATCAACACTGCGTGATTAATTATACAAGTGCAAGAAAAAAATCATTAACTCTTTGGACCCACTAAGAAAAAAAAAGCTATAATAACACACTAATCCATCACTTTGGACACAATTCACCATTACCTAACCAAAGCGAGAATTTCATACTGAGCATGAGCACTAAAGTGACAGGACTCTGCTCTCATGCTGTCGACCACACATTAACCTGTCCCTCTTCAAACGACCTAATGGCTGTTCATTACTGTGCGATAAGCTCCGATTCAATTTAATCCATCCCTGCTTCGCCAGAGACCATCATTATAGGCTTCTGTCTCTAATTTCCATGAAACTTTAAATCGCATTCAAGGTGGTCATTTACCATGTGCTGGCTTTTATTGTTCCTTATGAATGCAAATGAAAGAACTGCAGTCTTTAAGGCTGGAGAAAGCCATAATGAAAAGTCATAAAGGAACAAAGTAATGTAATGAAAGATGTGAATGAAGTCAGTTGCAAATCTGCTTCAACTCATTCAGATGATTCGGGAAATGGTATAGCTGGGTGGTGTAGATTTATGGTTTGTATGGATGGTATGTATGGTTGTTAAAAATAGATGTTATGGATTGATGAGTTGATGAACAATACAAATAGTGATAGTATAGGTGGATATTGGTGTATTGGACTGTGGAGGCCTAGCAATTAAGATACTGGACTATGGACCAGAAGGTTGAGGGTTCAAATCCAACCTCCACCAAGCTGTCACTGTTGGGTCCTTGAGCAAGACCTTTAACTCGCAACTGCTTGGATTGTAAGACTGTATCAATTATATGTTGCTCTGGATATGGGTGTCTGCTAAATGACAAATGTAAATGTGGATGGTGTAGATGGATGATGTTTCTATGGTATGGTGAGATGGATGGTATGGATATGTGGTATAGGTGGCTCGTACAGATGACTAGTATGGATGGATGGAATAGATTTGTGACATAAATAGATGAATGGAATATTTGGGTGATGGTGTTGATGGATGAATAGTATAAATGGATGGATGACTGGATGGTACAGATGGTTTGGATTGGTGATATGGATTGATGTTATATGGATGACAGAAGAGGAAGACCAGCATGCACTTCAATTTTATATTTTACTTTTTTTTTAATAAGTATGGTAATGAAATGCTTAGCAAAATGTCTGAACTATTCATTAATCTTCTTGGAATTCATTATTTTATATTCAAATGATTACCCAATATCGCTCTCTTTGTCCATTAACTAGAAATTTGCAGAATCCCCAGACATAACCCTACAATGGTGCTTGAAAGTTTGTGAACCCACTAATTTTATATATTTTTGACATTCACAAACATTCAGATTTTCACACAAGCTAGGACTTGGAAAAATATGATTTTAGGACATGTATGCATAAATATAGAAATTCTAAATAACAAATGTATTTGAGTTTTAAAAAGACAGGGTGAAAGATGAAAGCTTGGGCAAATGGTTTTGAATGCATCACTTTGAGGCTTCAAGTCAAGTCAGCTTTATTTCTATAGTGCTTTTTACAATTGAGAGTCATCTCAGAGCAGATGATTATCTTCTAAATTATAAGTCTAATCCCAAATTGAGCAAGCGTAGCTTGACAGTGGCAAGGAAAAACTCCCTAAACAATTTAATGAAGAAACCTTGGGAGGACCAAGGTTCAAAAAGGGACCCAACGTCCTTGGGCAGCTTTCACTGGTAGCAAATGGAATGTAGACAGTAGAGTTTTTCATAAGGAAAGAAACCATCTCAGTGTCTATTGGGCAGTTTACTTTTTTTGTCCCATTCCAATTGGCTGACCTCTCAAAGTAAATTGGGAATTAGGAACATTACTTGGTTCTCTAAATCATCACCAGTAAGTCTTACAATTTATTTACAATATTCTCAATTTACAAAGAGAAAACGTGTTCTTGTTATTGTGTAATATGTGTCATCATCTAAAACGACTTTGTATAATCCTCAGTCATATCCTTATAAAGGTATACAATGATATAGGAAAGAAAGATCTAGACAGATAGAAAGACGGACAGAAAAACTGCTTTGCTTGTTCTTGTATGCAGCAGTTTATCCCAGTTTTTCTTTAGCTGTCTCTAGCTGTTGACTCTTGGTCCCAGAGGGAGCTCTATTCATCCACATATAGGACAGGCCTAGCTGTCTTCTTGCATTAATATCCCAAAAAAGAACAAGGAAGCCAAGACGAACGAGAAGACTATTAGCATAAGGCGGCTGGATGCTTGCAAAAAATGCAAAATCCTTCGAAACATGATATAATAATCAAGCTTCTCCCTCTGGAGCGGAGCCTGCAGTGTTACCACGGTAATGTGGAGGCGATGCAGTCAAACATCATGGTCTGAAGTGCTGAAGCAGCGGTATTTCAAAATGTATAGAGACTGCTGTCTTACAGGAGCTTATGTGTACAGTGGCTTTTATTTTCTTTGGTTGTTAAATGTAAATACAGAATATGAGGATCTTTTCTTTTCAAGCATCAACCCTATAATTCTGAGATGAACTGGAATGCAGCCTGTGAGCAAGGCCTTATCGTCCAACACCAGTTCTCTTTTTACAGTTCTCTTTTTAAAGGAAACCCCGCAAACATGTTCCAAATGTGAATGGCCTTCCCGGAATTGTGCTGACTGTTTTAGAAGGAGTAACTACAATGTAATGCCCAAGGGAATAAAGAGTTTCTGTAAGCACATATGGACATAATGTTTGGGTAGCCACATGCTTTTGGCCATGTGCTGTAGTTTTATTTAGGCCAATGTCCTGAATCACGAACGCCATGTGAGTCACCACACCAGAGACACTGATCGAAATGGGAGGAAAAAGAAAAAAGCTTGTGATGATTTCAATGCTCTCCAATACAACGACCACTAGAAAAGGAATTGCTGTAATAAAATAAAAGCACAAGGAGACGAAATGTCGCTTAAGAAAAACTCTCCCATCAGAAAATGCACGCTTTTTGAGCTCATACAAACATTTTACAGTTTGGCTAGTCCTAGAGGTCAAACGGTACAGACCTTGCCTTCTGTTCCTTAGCAACTTGGGGTCTGAAAAGTGGATTTACCTAGAACCAACCACCAAACCGATACGTGTTAGCACCAGTGTGATAATGGTTTCAATTAATTTTTGTTGGTCAATTCCATTCCATCCCATACAACCTCTTGTCTTCTGTAACTTTTCTGTTCAAATAAGGGTCATGGTCAGTGGTGGACAGTAATGAAGTAAATGTAGTTCGTTAGCAGACGCCCTTATCCAGAGCGACTAACAATTGATACAGTCTTACAATCCAAGCAATTGTGGGTCAAGGGCCCAACAGTGGCAGCTTGGCAGAGGTGGGATTTGAACCCTGGACCTTTTGGTCCATAGTCCAGTACCTTAACCGCTAGGCTACCACAGTCCAAGAGTGACACTATAGTTTTTTCACCTAAAATTAGTTGATTAAGCAAGAAACTGACATTTGAGCCATAATATTTGTTCTGTCAATACTACATTAAGTACTTCTGAAGGGAAATACTTTTGTTCTTTTACTCAAGCGGAGATCTAAAGGGAGGACTTCCACTTTTACTGGAATAATAATTTATCTTGGGTATCTCTAATTTCACTCAAGTACATGGTTTGTATACTTTGTCCACCTCTGATCATGGTAGACCTTTCCAAGTACCCTGGGCACAAAGCTCCACCCATAGGGCACCACTCTAATGCACGGGCAAATAAAAGTAGTCAGTCCACCTACCATGTTTTAGAAGCAAACTGGAGTACCACCTTAATATTAACTGAGGAACGGAGATCAGGATCAAAGCATTTAGCAGACGCCCTTATCCAGAGCGACTTACAATTGGTACAGTCTTACAATCCAAGCAATTGCTTGCTCTTGCTCAAGGACCCAACAGTGCCAGCTTGGCAGAGGTGGGATTTGAACCCTGGACCTTCTGGTCTAGAGTCCAGTACCCTAACCACTAGGCTACCACAGTCCAAAAGCACCAACAATCCAATAATAATCCAGTTTCTAAAAGATATTGCTGTATCGGGATATTCTCAGGGACTGTAACTTCCCTCAGGCAATAACTGACAAATAACCATTCAGTTCATTAGCTCAGTAGTACACAACACAAACAAGTGCACAAATTACATGCACTACATTACTGTAATAAGAGTGTATACCACTGCACACTACATCATATAAACAGCAGTTTTATATATTGCCCTGCTTCTATTGGTGTCATTATTCTTATTAATATTAATGCAGCAACACGGCTTGCAATCTCTTTGCAATGTTTCTGGTTTTTACTTTCACATCTACATAAACTATGACATGATGATCCCGTCCATTCTGCCCAATTCAATCTGTCTAATCCAATCTATTTTTGTAACCTTTACAGCCGTCACACAAACACACACATATTGGTTTATCTCACTGACAGCTCTGAAACGTGATAAATATTTGCCTTGCTATCTCTCAGCAGGTGTGTGGTTCACACTCCGGCTCACCGCTGCTGGATCGATCTTCCTCTCTCAATTCAATAAAGGACAAACAAAGAGGATCACACGACATCAGGCGTCAAGAGTTTCTTTTATGGCACTTTTCATTTTATCGCTGCAAATGGATCAAACTACATTTACAAAGTGCACTTTGACAGTTTGTTTCAGAGCATTTGAAATGAAACACAGCCAGCCAGCTGCCAGTTTATTCGATAAGTCTTGATGAACATCAAAGCCCGGGTTCGGGATGGTTTTGTGGTCAGGCCTCTTTGTGGACCTCGAATCAAACCGAGAGCAGAGTGTATTGTTACATCCCTATAACTGAGCTGAGCAGATGAGGGTTAAGAACCTTGCTCAAAGACCCAACAGTGATAGCTCTGTAAACTGAACTAACAAGCTTCTGATTAGTAGTCCAGACACTAGGATTAGGATTTCCCTAGTATCTTTAAGGTCATATTTTAGATCACAGAGTTTTTAGGTGCCAATTTCAGCATTAAAATAATCCCACAACCTCCCACAACTCCCACCAAGTTGTTGGATGTGTTTACATACAATTACCTTGGTTCTTATAAAAGTGTACAGTGGTGCTTGAAAGTTTGTGAAATCTTTAGAATTTCTTATATTTCTGCATAAATATGACCTGAAACATCACATTTTCACACAAGTCCTAAAAGTAGATACCCAGTCAAACAAATGAGACAAAAATATTACACTTAGTCATTTATTTATTGAGGAAAATGATCCAATATTACATAGTAGTGCGTGGCAAAAGTATGTGAACCTCTAGGTTTAGCAGTTAATTTGAAGTTGAAATTAAAGTCAGGTGTTTTCAATCAATGGGATGACAATCAGGTGTGAGTGGGCACCCTGTTTTATTTTATTTACATCAAAGTCTGCTCTTCACAACACACGTTTGTGGAAGTGTATCATGGCACGAACAAAGGAGATTTCTGAGGAGCTCAGAAAAAGAGTTGTTGATGCTCATCAGGCTGGAAAAGGTTACAAAACCATCTCTAAAGAGTTTGGACTCCACCAATCCACAGTCAGACAGATTGTGTACAAATGGAGGAAATTCAAGACCATT
>JAJAGP010000497.1:0-135000 GCA_025084515.1 Ancistrus triradiatus
CTGGTCGACCACTCCTGGGGAGGGTAACAATGGTCTTGAATTTCCTCCATTTATGCACAATCTGTCTGACTGTGGATTGGTGGAGTCCAAACTCTTTAGAGATGGTTTTGTAACCTTTCCCAGCCTAATGAGCATCAACAACTCTTTTTCTGAGCTCCTCAGAAATCTCCTTTGTTCGTGCCATGATACACTTCCACAAGCGTGTGCTGTGAAGAGCAGACTTTGATAGATCCCTGTTCTTTAAATAAAACAGGGTGCCCCCTCACACCTGATTGTCATCCCACTGATTGAAAACACCTGACTCTAATTTCACCTTCAAATTAACTGCTAATCCTAGAGGTTCACATACTTTTGCCACTCACTAATATGTAATATTGGATCATTTTCCTCAATAAATAAATGAGCAAGTATAATATTTGTGTACTTTATAATATTTTTCTACTTTTAGGACTTGTGTGAAAATCTGACTTCTCTTAGGTCATATTTATGCAGAAATATAGAAAATTCTAAAGGCTCACAAACTTTCAAGCCCCACTGTATTACTTCTCAATCTCTTTATTAGAATACAATCAGAAAATATAGGAAATTTGTATGGCATATTTAAAACTTAACAGCTTCTATAGGCTACAGTGGCAAGTATTTAGTGTGACCTCCTTACACTTGAGCAATAGCAGCATCTGGCAGCTTCATCAGGATGCCAAGCTGACCTTTCTACACTCAACCTTGATCAGGAATGGCCTTTTTGGAAGGGCAGCAGCCAAGAAACCACTGTTTTCAGGGAGGTCACACTAAATACTGACCTTCGTCTGCAAAAGCCATTTTGTTCTGAAGTTATTTTTTATTTTTTGTTCACATTGTTCACTAACCCTATATTTTCTGTTTCTATCTTAATAAAGCAACTGATAAATAATTATATATGGCCATTACGCTAATGATGAAACAACAAATCTAATGGTGGCCTAAGACTTTTGCACAGTACTCTATACTGCATGCATACATAAGTATACTCTAATGTGCTAGATACACCCATCTAGTAACTAAAAAAACAGAAAATGTGTTGCATATATAATACATTTTACATTGTTATATTAATGTTTCTTTTTGTGATGCATTGTTTTTTTAAGTAAGCAAGAAAGAGGAAGCAATTTAGACAGAAACGTGCTGCCTAAGGCGCCGTGAATAATTGAAACTCGGGACGCTTTTAGAGGGCGTAAAAACAGCAAGCAAAGCTGAGCAGGATCTGAGCTCCTCAGCTCGGTAACAAAATTCTAACAATAATCCAAATAAAGATTAAAATCAGCATCTGCAAAAACAATGGCAGTTAAAGATATCTTCTGCCGCTAATCAGGCTTTGGGGAATAGATCTGTTTTTCAATTCCTCTCCCCTGCATCTGTAGATATGGCAATTAGAACAGAACAGTTTTGACTGATTTCTCCGTATTGAGACAAAAAAAGACATGTTTACAGCTTACATTGCAAAAATAATCGGTAGAGGTTGATATCCCAGTTTAGCAGTCAACAATCCATCCAGGCTTTTTTAGACCAAAAATCTCTGTCCTACAAATCACTGACTGCTGCACATTAGTTGTACTTTATAATGGTAAACTGAACGGTAAATAGCCACAACAGCTTGTCTTTAGCTAGAATACAGGGTCAGTTTCTAACCTTAGAGAAAATCGAACAGCTAAGACGGCAAGCAGCAGACACAAAGGAATGCAGACTGAACCCTGTCCTCTTAAACTGGACTTGGAATGGTTGGAACGCACCAGGATTGTACTGTACTAATACGAAACAGTTTAGGATAGACGTGGAAATTGAATATCTTGCACATTTTAATTCTAAATTCTAATCAGGTACGTGTGCCACAGGAGGGCAAACACAGGTATGCGCCTTTTAACGTCCGCATTAAGTTCTGTGAAACAGGACGATGACCGAAATGGACATTGACTGGACAGTACCATAGTGAAATAGTACTTTTGAGACTTTTCACATAGTGTTTTATTTTAAACAATAATATAAGTCATTCTTATCCTTGTATCTCATAAAATCTAAAAAACTGATTACAGAAACGAAAGGAACATTTGCAGTTCCTGTCGCAAAGGTTCGCTCATACTAGTTTTCTGTCATTCAGACGTGAATCAGATGTATATATGCACATTTTTAATAGACACGGATGGACATTAAGCGCCGCATACCTGTAGTAAACTGCAAGGTAGCAGTATTCCAAGGAAGGCCTGCGAAACAGGGCAATATGCAATAATGTAGGAAAATGAAAAGACTGTGAAACTAACAGAACTCATTTTTGCAAGACCTCCCAAATCAGATTTCTGTCCCCCTTCACTAGAGCTATCAGTCATCTTGCTGCTCTACAAATCCACTTCCAAGCCAAAGTTAGAGTGCAATGTTTTCTACCTTAGACAAGCCACACTGAAAATATCTGTAAAATCAGGTAAACAAGTCAAACATTCCTCCAGAAGCTAAAACATCTCATGTTCATTCAAAGAGCTGAATCTAGGAGCTGACACTCACCTGTGGCTAAGGCCAACTCCACTTGGTCACTTGGTGAAAAATGAGAGGACAGACAGAGTGGCGTTCTTTCCCGCCCCTTACACGGTATGGTGGGAGTGGGGTACAGACAAGGGGGATTGAATTTGGGGTCTAAGAAAGAAAAGAAAGAGGGAGTGGTGGGCCAGAGGGAGGGGAGAAGAAAAACAGAAGGAGAGAAAGAGGCCCCCACTTTTTTTTAACAAAAGACTTAAAATTAAATCCCTGAAAATTAAATCCCTGTGGGAGAGCTTTTGAGAGAGAGAGAGAGAGAGAGAGTCTGGTCTCCACATCTTGTTTGTTTTGCCTAAATATAATTGCAGTACCAGTATTAGTAACTGTACTAGTAATCTGTTGATCATACCAGGGTTACTGATGTGCCTGTGTGTACAGGCAACAAAGAACTAAAGTGTCAGGTTTGAGAACACAACAAATTTGGCCTCTCACTCCGAATTTGTCGAGCATTCTTCCTCCATGAAAGCACCCAAATCAGCTTCACACGGCGATGTTACTTTGCTGCACATAAACCATTATTTCTGCGTTCTGCTGCGCTTCAGATTTCATAAAAAGCAACAACCGAAGAAAGGAAAGCATTTAAACAAAAACAGATGAGCGCAGGACGGACAGACGGATAACAGAACAGAGGAGAGATTTATTGAGGGACTGTTTGACAGTGGTCATGAAAAAAGTGGGCCGAGCCAGTCAGAAGTAGCCGTCAGGGTACAAAGACATTCGCTTCAGCTACCATATCAAGCTCCCCAAAAACAGACCTCCTCCCCACACGCTCACCCACCACAACCACTAAGCTGGTTGCAGACCCAAAACACACTCCCACATGGAGCTGTTTCATCAGAATGATTTCTGTGGCGAATGAGAGAGTAAGAGAAGGGAGAGGGAGCGCGAAAAGAAGTGGGACCAAAATAAGTTAGAGGAATTTGTTGTTGCTGTGAGGAATGCTGTGTGTGTCTGTGTACTACGAGTGGGTGGAAGAAACTCAAGTTTGTAACTCGATATTTCGTCCTGTACAGTCAATAATAATATGATATCACAAGAAATGTTTAGAAAAATCCACATGAAGTTGCTTATCTTTATGGTAGATCAGTGGTGGCTCAGTGGTTAAGGTACCAGACTGGGGAGCAGAAGATCAAGGGTTCAAATCCCACCTGCAACTGTTGGGTCCATCAACAGGGCTCTTAAACCATAATTGCTTGGCTTGTATCAGCTGCTTTGGGTATGGAAATGGAAATGTTATTTATCCTGTATAATGGGTGTGCAGTTCACCAGCCCCCACCCAAAAAAAACAGGGTGGCAGGGTGCCAGTCCATCGAACGGTACATACTCACTCACTGGGACTGGGACTGGTGATAGGGCTTTCCACTGTGCCACCATTACACTTACTCTCTTCAGGATAAAGATACCCTTATAGAAGTGCATGGGTGGGACAGTGGTCTAAGACCCAGTGGAGCCTCCCAGCCTGGTCGGGAGCTGAAGTGCCAGGATTCTCTTTAGGGAGTGGCTGGCATCACACAGGCAGTGTATGAGGGAGACGAGCCTGGACAATATAATCATTGCCCAGTAATCCTATAACAGGATCCCCAGCAGGTCCAGGGTGTATGCCTGCTCATAGCCCTGGGGTGGACAGTGGTAGCTTAGCGGTTAAGCTACTGGACTATAAACCAGAATGTTCCGGGTTCAAACCCTTCCTCTGGCAAGCTGCCACTGTGGGTCCTTGAGCAAGACCCTTAACCCACAATTGCTTGGATTGTAAGGTTGTATGAGTTGTCAGTTGCTCTGAGTAAGGGCGTCTGCTAAATGTAAATGTAGTCTCCAGCCCCCCACAGGAAAAGCTCATTTTACTGCACATATTTTATTGATCCTATTGGTTATTTCTTCTCATTTTAATCCTGATTTTTCTGCTTAAGATTGAAGGGGCTGCGTTGCCTATCCCTTAACCAAGCTCCCCTCATTCAGACACAGCTACTCGCATCTGCAACAGCCCGACCAGGCTGGGAGGTATCACTGGGTCTCCAAACCAGGACCCTGCAGAGATGAGCTGGCATATTAGACCATTGTGCCACTAATGCACCTCTATAAGGGTAGCTTTATCCTGAAGAGAGTAAGTATAAGGGTGGCACAGTGGAAAGTGCTCTCACCAGTCCCAGTGTGAGTGAGTGAGTGTGCATGTACCATTCGATGGACTGGCACCCTGCCACCTTGGTTTGTTTTTCGGAGCACTTACTAGGACTTGTATGACACGCGACAAGACAGGTGACATAGGAGAACTTCAGTCTCACAATAGCTATCTCAGGTGTAAACTACCACGTGTTTTTTTTTTTTTATATAGTGTTGGTGCAAATAAGTCTCCATGGGTCATAAGAAGGTCAGCGATAACAGCCAACCAAAAAGGAAAACAGTGAGAACCACCATAGCACTTAATGTATTTATAACCCTGTCATATTCTACTTTGTTTTAAACATTTCTAGTTTATCACTGAAGAACTGTTGAAAATTACTTTAATATTACGATATTTCAGGTGGCTTAACAATTTTGGTAATAGTTGTACTTACTTATAAGTATACTAGCATACCGTCCCAATATAGTGGGCTTATGTGTGAACGAAAGAGAGGAGAAGACTGAGAATTAGAGCTGAGCGAGAGGGCAAATTCTGCTTCCTCAAACACAAAGCCTCTCTATGATTAAGCTTAATCAGAGGTTATAGCCTGATACGTGAGAAACGACATGGGTGGGCCAGCGCAACCCAAGGCACTGGCTAGAGATTGAGGTAGGTCCATGTTACAGACCACAATTTCACAACACAACACCACCTGGCCCTTTGCTCAGCCTCACAGAGTCTCGACAGGCAGGAAAAGGAGGGAAACATGAGAGGGGGACAGAGGCGGAAAGAGTGGATGAAAAAAGCCATTGAAAGCCTGGCCTTTACTCAGCCATCTGAGAGGACTAGCGCTGGATACTAGGCTTAAGCCCAACATGTTCTCTTTTACATCTGATTTCATTACTGTCTACATTCCTTCTTCTTTATCTTCATGACAGTAGCTCTAGAACGTGCTGTGTTAACATGTGACAACGTGAAATTATGTGCAGCCGACCAGGATGGGGTATGGGTCAAAGATTTGTACTTAGATCTTTTATTCTGTTCACTTTTTTAGGTACACCTCCTTGTTTCTCCATTTTATCAGTTCCACCTACCATATAAGAGCACTTTGTAGTGCTATAATTACAGACTGTAGTCCATCTGTTTCTCTACATACTTTGCTCATCCCCTTTACTCAGTTCTCTAATGGTCAGGACCCCTACAGGACCAGCACAGATCAGGTACTATTGTAATCAGGTACTAGTACTATTACAGTGATGTGGTGGTGGTGTGTTAGTGTGTGTTGCTGCTGGAGCCACTGATGAAGGATTAGAGGATGACTAACACAAAACGTGCAACAACAGATGAGCTGCCGTCTCTGACTTTACATCTACAAGGTGGAGCAATAAGGTAGACGTGTCTAATAGAGCACATAATGAATGAACACAGTGTTTAAAAACTCCAGCAGCACTGCTGTGTCTGATCCACTCATACCAGAACAACACACTAACATACCACCACATCATTGTCACTGCAGTGCTGAGAATGATCCACCACCCAAACAGTACCTGACATGTAGGGGTCCAGACCATTAGAGAGCAGAATAAAGGGGACGAACAAAGTATGTAGAGAAACAGATGGACTACAGTCTGTACTTGTAGGACTACAATGGTAAGTGGAGCTGATCAGATGAGTGCAGAAACAAACGTTTGTTTAATAATAACATGATCGGTGAGCGTATATGGCAACATTACAGCAACTGGCGATAAAGTATGGAGATGCACTGAATTTGGCGGTAAAAACATGGAAATCTGCCCCCTAGTGGATACAGCTATTAATCTTTTAGAAGCAAGGTAATGCTGCCTGCACGCACGTGGACAGACTTTTATTTCAGGCTCACTGTAGTTTTATATCCATATTATTATCTTTTATGATTATCTTTCAAAGCTTAGCTAAAACCCTACGGGTGTGTGGGGTTGGTTTTATCACTCCTCGCGAATGTAGGTATTAGAAAGGCGCTATATAAATGCATCGTATTATTATTATTATTATTATTATTATTATTATTATTATTATTATTATTATCCAACACCGGACGATTCTAATAGATAGGTAGATCTGGTTACATACTGTCTCAGCAGTTTAGTGGAATCCACGCATTAATACCATCTAACTTTATTTGTCCCAAATGAGGAATTGCACACATTTGTGCTTCATTTACTTTGTTTTGCATAAACATCGCTTAACTACCCCACCAACAGTCCTTAGACTTCCATATAAATCAAATGCAAGTGAATGACTTTTCTTGTCAGCATTGTTAATCATGGGGTAGTTACTGTCAGTTTTTATTGCACATATCTTTCAAGCTGTAGTAGATACAGATTAGGTTCTAAATTACTAGAGTATTCCTGTAGCACCGTTATGGTGAAGTCACACGGGACTCATGAGTCACCCACGCAAAGACTGGTGTGTTTACACCATATAAAACAACCCCATTCGACTGTTTCCGGTTGTGGCAATCAGGCCTCTTCACCCCACTCTCCAATAAGTCTAAACTATTTGGGGCCAGACTGGCTCGAGTGGTTTGTTATTCTTTGGCACTGGAAAGATGAGCTGTCTTATAAACACCCCACAGTAAAAAAGCTGCAGCGTAGCGTGGGTTGCATGTGCAAGACTTGTAACACGCAATGTTCTCCTGCTCTCTAGTGGACTCCAGTGACCCTGCAAGCAGAATCGCGTCATAGCAAAAGCTAGCATTCGCAATTCTGTGCTTTGAAACAAGGGACAGAGACTGATGAACTGTTTCCAATTGAAACCAGTACTCTTATTATTCGGCCACTGAATGGCTCGAGTTCCAATAGTAGAAACTGGGAAAGCTTTTTGTTTGAAATCTTTTATCCTTTTAGGGACAGAAACAAACAGCGCTGAGGCTACCAGCTGCAGGGAGACAATGCCAACACAGTCAGCCAAACAAGTTTCAGTACAATGCAGTCATACATAAAGGAATACTACAGACTAATCTAATCTCTACCCACCACTACTACAGCAGACAGTCCCGTGCAAAAATAAGCATGCCTTGTTTTATTTGTTTATGTTGAATAGAAAGCTCAAAAATGATGTAGACGTAAACAATATGGCTATCTAAATGCTTTCATTTTAAAGCATGCTGGAGAAATAAAACAAAATTTGAAATTTTAAAAATGGCCTCGTTTTCAGATTTTTTTCCATATTTTAATCCTGCTTATTTTTCTGACTCCTGTCCTCGAAGAAAACAGGGCGCACACAATCTGGATAGAGGTCGTTGTTGCAGGGCCGAAGGATGATCTGCAACCAACTTCTCCTCCCCCAGCATGCAAGACCCAAACCAGACTGAAGGAACCACCAGAACACGAATACGATTACCTGCGGTGGTGGCCTAGCATATTAAACACTAGCCCCACCAACACCACCTGTCTGGATGCTTCACTGTTTTTTTGTCTTAGATCTTAATTAACTTCTTAAGTTTAGACACCTATTGTTCTTGCAAGGTCACTGAACTTCACTGACTTGTTAATGGCTCATTACATTTAGACAAAAAGTCATATTTATGTTTATTAATTGTAGTTTGTTTTAACTTGCATTACACTCTGTGAAGCAGGACGTTGACCTAAATGGACATTGACCAGACATTAGCATAATCACATAGTGTTTTAGGCTACTTTGATGTAAATATAAAGAGCATTTTCAATTTTATTTACAATAGGACTGACACATACACTTAGGAACGCCATTTACAGCTTGTTACAAACAAGTACCCGAGTCCTCCACACAAACACGAGTAACTTACGCAAAAACCAACCAATTTGGCACAATCTCAAGTCCAGCATGAGCTTTGTGATGTTTCCCTGTACTGAGAATAGCACAGAAAACCCATTTGCTGTACTTGAAACTGAGTTACAGTGAATCTAATAAGACCTAAAAATCTAACATGTCGTAGTCAGAAGTGGTTGATTTCTGGTCTAAGTGGGTGATGGCCAAATATCCTTCCCATCCATAGAACTGAGGCTATAGTAGCTTCTTCTTGAAGTGACAGTTAATAAAGTCCATACAGATGCTGTTATACATGCTAGATATCCTCAATGGTCCATGTACAGTAAGTCAGCAAGTTATATCAAGTTAACAATACAGACAAAAGACCACAAGTAAGAATTCCTGAAGCAGATAGCTTCAATGTCAATAGGCTGTGCACCTGGAAAATCATTAGTGACTGGCCAGACTTTGAGTGATTTGGCTGATATATGAATAGCAGTGCTGACAGATAGACAGGAGATGAGTGTTATTTCATTTGGTACCACAAAAAACACCAGTCAAAGAAAGGTGCAGAGTTTTGGCCAGAACTTTTACCAGTAACATTTACATTACATTTCCAACACTTAATGTCTTTTTCCAGAGTAAATTACAACTGATGCAATCTTACAAGCTAAAATTCAAGCAATCAAGGGTGAAGGGCCTTAATCAAGAGCTCAACAGTGGCAGCTTGGTTGTGCTGGGACGTGAACCCCCAACTTTACCTTCACAAACACCAGTCTCATCAGAAATTGGGGATTATTTGAAAGTCCAGATGAATGCTGACACATGGAGTCTGCACTTAAGAGTCAGGTGGAATCCTAACACAAGATTTGTGCTGTTCTAAGGTGAGACGACAAAGTGAAGAAATAACACGTGACTTTTTTTTGACCAGTGATCTCAGTTAATAGAGTGAGTGCAGCCAGAGCGCTGACAACACATTACATTACAATCCCCAATCAATATGGCAAGGTGGTATGGTGGTATGGTTTTGTCTCTACAGCACTTCATAAAATACATTTAAACATTATCAAAAGACACAGAGCAAGCGATTTTGAGCTGCTGAGTGCAGTGTTCTTACTCACATACATCAGAATGTTCTGTTCTCGATTTACTTTTGGCATCACACACTGGAAAAAGGTCTCAAATGTGTACATTACACTCAGAAAGATACAGACATGAGGGAATGTCTAACAACAGCTTTTTAAATAGGTTATCTAACTTTCCAACACTGGAGTAGTACAGCAAAATAATTCTGCTTACTTACACTTTCGGGGCAAACGTAGAAGCATGTCAAAGCCGCAGTCCTTTTCAGATGCAGTGAACAGGTCAGGTTAAAAATGCTGGAATATTTCCTTACTGCTCCCTAATTCATTTTAAGTTAGACCTTTATTCACTCTGGGTTAGAACCTCGGGCTGGGTTTGCAACATGAATGTAGGGATGTGCGGTTAGAGAACCCTGTCATGAACTGGTGCCTTGCCCAGGGTGTACCTCTACCTGCGCCCAGTGAATTCTGGGATAGGCTCCTAGAAACGTTTTTGCTTGTTGCTGCCCATCCAAGTTTTGTATACTCAGTCAGGTGTACAGTTTACAGATAAGAGAAGCAAAAGTGTGTAAAATGAGAGCTGAGGTATTTCTGGTAAACAAGCACTCACACACAGATGCTGTTTTTCACTCTCAACAATACCCTTTGATTTAGTCATTAATCACCTCTGGTCACTCTCACTGCTCACTCAACAATAGACGACAGACGCAGACAGCAGTGCTGCCCATACGGACTGTGGTAGCCTAGTGGTTAAGGTGCTGGTCTGCTAAATGCTGTAAATGTAAATGAAACTCGATTCACGAGTCGTGATTCAGTACACAGTGATTCAGGTTGACAATAGCCCTCAGAGAAGATCTACGCTATTTTTATAGTGTTTTTCTTTATTTTCACATTGACAGTACATGGGTCCCAAAAAGGTTAGTTTATAAGAGCCTACCAAGATAGCTTAGCAACTATGCTAGCACCCGGAGTTCATCAATAGAGTAAGTGTTTTGCTCTTCACTTTCAATCCATTACTCACTAAATTACAGGAGATTTTTCAAAACTATATTATAAAATAAGCTTTGTTTTAGTTATTTTGGCCAACTGTAGGTCTTACCATAGTATCCTTTCCATATCTCCGCTATGATACAGTACAGACCGCTCTACCAAACACTCCTTAAACTCATCAGTTCATGATACATTTAACTTATGATGGATTTGTTGAACATATCCACATCGTAAATCAGGGAGAACCTGTACAATCCAACTATATTAATGCCAATAATGTCTTATACAGGGTGGATTTTATGGGGATCTGGAACAGATTAACTCAATTTACATTAGCCCTTATGGGAGAAATTTGCTCGGTACTCGTTTTGCAGATATCGCTGCATTAGTAAATTCAAATCAGTGACCAGTGGCCAAGTGAGGTCTGCGGAAAAGATCGTTGGGTGTTCTCTACCAACCCTGGAGGATCTACACAGCTCTCGTTGTCTTCAGAGAGCCCACAAAATTATTATGGATGTTTCTCACCCCGGTCACCAACTCTTGCAGCTACTACCATCAGGTAGACGTTACAGTTCAATTAAAACAAGGACCAACCGGCTCAGGAATAGCTTTTACCCCACAGCAGTTCGGGCTCTAAATAACTCCTTATAACTCTATTTTTAATCCGTTTTTTTTTTTTTTTTTTTTTTTTTTAAATAAAATATGGGACTGTGAAACATTTACATTTTCTATATTTTCAATGTTACTAGGGAAATGTGCAATTTCTTTATTTATTCATTTTTTGTGTGCAATCTGTGTCGCTGTGGTTTTTTTTGGTTTTTTTATCATTGTGTTTTTTAAACTCTTTTTTTTTAATATATATTTTTCTACGGTTTCTTTTGTAAAGGATATTTTCTGTAATCTTTCTTCTATTTTTCTTTTCTTGTCTGTTTACACCGCAAAGTAGAGCACCTTAATTTCGTTATACCCAGTATAATGACAATAAAGATATTCTGATTCTGATTCTGATTCTGGGATGGATTAAAGCACAAACCACCATGACAGAGTGAAATAAATTTCATGTTTTGACACAGCTCTTCCAGGTAAAGGCCATGGGAAGGTCTGCAGCCCATACAGAAATTATTGAACGTATAGGAAGGTGCTCGTCTGCAGTTTGCTAAAGATCACGTGGACGAGCCAGAAGGCTACTGGAAGAATGTTTTGTGGACGGATGAGACCAAAATAGAACTTTTTGGTTTAAAAGAAAAGCGTTATGTTTGGGGAAAGGAACACACTGCATTCCAGCATAAGAACCTTATCCCATCTGTGAAACATGGTGGTGGTAGTATCATGGTTTGGGCCTGTTTTGCTGCATCTGGGCAGGACGGCTTGCCATCATTGATGGAACAATGAATTCTGAATCATATCATAGAATTCTAAAGGAAAATGTCAGGACATCTGTCCATGAACTGAATCTCAAGAGAAGGTGGGTCAGACAACGACCCTAAGCACACAAGCCGTTCTACCAAAGAATGGTTACAGAAGAATACAGTTCATGTTTTGGAATGGTAAGTCAAAGTCCTGACCTTAATCCAATGGAAATTTGTGAAGGACCTGAAGCGAGCAGCTAATGTGAGGAAACCCACCAACATCCCAGAGCTGAAGCTGTTCTGTACGGAGGAATGGGGCTAAAATTCCTCCAAGCCGGTGTGCAGGACTGATCAACAGCTACAGGAAACGTTTTAGCTGCAAGTTATTGCTGCACAAGGGGGTCACACCAGATACTGAAAGCAAAGGTTCACATACTTTTGCCACTCACTAATATGTAATATTGGATCATTTTCCTCAATCAATAAATGACCAAGAATAATATTTTTGTCTCATTTGTTTAACTGGGTTCTCTTTATCTACTTTTAGGACTTGTGTTAAAATCTGATGATGTTTTAGGTCATATTTACGCAGAAATACAGAAAATTCTAAAGTGCTCAAAAACTTTCAAGCACCACTGTATGTGGCAAGGTACTAAATGAGATGAGTAGATTAATTATCTTAATAATAAGGATAATAACCTTATCGCATCACAGACGTATATGCAAACGGGCATACCTGCAAATGACTCATTTACCTCCAGTAACCATTTTACCAGTCCATCACAAGGCATCATACACCCACTTACTCACACCAACAGCAGCCAATCCGAGAGCTTACATAGTTTTTAGTGATTACATATTAAAACATTTGTGTACCTTTCTTTTTTTTTTTTTTGTTTACAACCATGAAGTATCATAGAAAAGGTTTTCAGTGTAAATTTGACATAGAAAATACAACGATATATGGAGATACTCACACATACAATGGAAGCGTGTCCATACACTTGCACTCACCTCTCAACACCGAGGACAGTATTAGTCTCATGGGGCTTTGGTCGACCAAAGGCCTAAACACCACTGCAGACACATACTGAGTAAATGAGAAAGATCCCACAGATTATAGAAGAGAAAAAGAGTCTGGGTGTCAGGCATCAGACCATGTGTGTCACCATTTCCACGTTCTCACACACACACACACACACTGCCTATGATGACTTGTTTAGCTTTGTTGAGTGTGTAGGCTCCCAGCTGCCTTCTCTTTCAGAGCAGCACATAAAGCGAGCACTATGTGCACTTGTAACTCCTTTTAAACTCAATTAGCCTGTGAACTGGCCTTTCTCTTGCCACATCCGCCTGGCTCCTGCTCTCTCACCCTCCACCTCTCGCTTATCCTCTATCTATCAGCATGATCTTTAAATATGTCTTTAATTTGATGTTGGGTTGAAGTTAGGGATGTACCAATAACATGTACTGGTACCAGGGACTGTGGTGGTGCAGTGGTTAAGGGTAATGGGCAACATGTCAAAGGCTACCACTGTTGGGCCCTAGATTGAGGTCTTTAACCCACATTTGCTTAGATTGTACCTTTTAGAATAGTATCAGTTACTTAGTACGTAAGCAAGGAGAGTAAGTCAGTCTAGATAAAAACATCTGCCAAATGACTAAATGTACATCCAATCCAGCGCTGATACTAGCCTGAAATTAGCCGGAATATAATTCACATGCTTCCCAGTCTGATACACCATATGCTATATGTGATGCAGTACAGGAATGGACCAAGGAAAAGGTTTGTCTAGAACCAAAAACGACGTGTACCCAGCAAATTTTTCCCATAAGGAATCATGTAAATTGAATGAATCTGTTCCAGACCCCAGAAAATCCACACTGTATAAGATATAATATCTACACTGTAGCAGCGCTGACCTTATTGTTTGAAACACTGACATTAACGTACAGTTGGCCAAAATCATTAACGCAAAGCTTATTTTATAATAAAGTGTTGAAAATCTCATGTCATTTAGGGAGTAATGGATTGAAAGTGAAAAGCAAAACACTTACTGTATTGGTGAACTCTGGGCGTTAATGCTAACTGCTCAGCCTGAAAGTGATCCGGAGGATTCCTTTCGGTTGGCTTGTTATCATCAACCATTTTGGGACCCATGCGGACTTATTTGCACTAAGAATCCAGTACTGTAGACGTAAAAATAAATAAACTCTTCACTGGGAAAGAGCCTGAATCACTGAATCACTGCGTACTGAATCATGATTCGTGAATCGAGTTTCGGATAAACCTAGTCGCAGGGCTTGACTCATACAAGTTTGAGCAAGTGCGTCGAGTACCAATGAAATGACGAGAACTGAGATAAATTTTTCTAGTCAAAATCTGTCGAGCACCGAATTCGTAGAGTTCCGAGGTAGTCGAGAACCGAGGTACCTCTGTACAGTTGTAAAGACGCACATAACAGTGCAGGCTCTGGTGCAGAAAGCTTTATTAAATACAAAGTAGAGAAAGGAACAATTGACTATGAAGTTTCGGGTGAAGAATAAGGCGTGCACCCGACTGGACGGCAAACAGCAGAACAATCAGTGACTCAGTTTGAATCAACGGGCGGCGAGAGGAGTCTGAGCACAGTGGGGTGTGTCAGCGTGCAGTCAGACGAACCAGCGTGCAGAGAGATGAGTTGGCGAGAATGCAGCAGAAGCACCAAATGCACGTCTGGCATCGGCGTGAGCCGTTTGGTTAGCATGGCAGTTCTTATAAGTGTCCCACTGATGAGACACAAGGCGGCTCTGCCTTCAGCTGGACGAACCGTGCATGGATCGAGGACGCAAAATTCAGTAAATCATGGTGTTAGCACACTTGTGCCACGCTGCATAACTTGGCAACAGAAGCTTGTATGGAATGAGGATATTCATATGAGGTACTGAGCTTCAGAATCAGAATCCGGTTTATTTATAGTAAGTTCTCACAAACAAGGGATTTGCAAAAAAGTGGTGCAAAAAAGAAATAGGAATAAGAGAGAAAATGACAAATGCTATTAAATATATCCAATAGAACATACTGATTAATGTATCAAAATGCAAAATGTATTGACTTTGAACACTCCAATTAGCAGAAAAATGGCTGTAATTAGCTCAATTTAATGCAACTGTATGAACAGTATTTAACAACAGACAACTCTGCACAGCAGCCTTACAAAAAGTCGAATCTAGACCCCCAAATGAGCAACCAGAGAGAAAAATGGCAAGTACAGCTCCCTAGGGCTACTTTTAGACACTTTAGTTGCTGTTTATAACAGTTAGATGTAACTGTACCCACAATGCTCCGAGTATGGTTAGAATGACAAATTGTACAGCAGAGAAGCTCATATTTTGAAACTGTCCCTCACATTCTCTACACCACTCTCCCGCTTTCTCAGCAGGTCAGCTAACCCAATAAAATAATAAATGACATCTTGGCTCAACTTTTCCCAGGCCTTCTTAGATCCACTCTCTAAAATATACAGAATATTTCTAAATTGGTCTGACCACGTGCTGCATAAATAAACATTACCCGACAGAGAAGGACCACCAGCTTTCTGAAATATGCTGAGAACTGGACATGCATTCATTCGTCTCAGTACATATACTCGGTCTGTCCAGGAAACAAAGTGGAGCATTTGTTTGTTACACCACATAATGCAGCTGCATCAGATGTCAGGCTCAAAGCGCATTTAAAACTCTTTGTTTTGCATTGAAAATGTACTTTTTGTTTACATTTTTATACAAACAAGGACACATTATTTTAATTGTTATTATTCATGAATGAAAAGGAATGTTTTCACTTGGTTATTTAATATATGATGAAGCTACAATATAGCATTTTACTTACAATTTAAACCCCCTGTTTCTAGTAATTTGGGTGGCATGGTGGTGCAGTGGTCTGTCTCCTCAGAGATCCCCCTGGGTTCCACCTGTGTGGAGTTTGCATGTTCTCCTCGTGCTTGCGTTTGTTTTCTGCAGGTACTCCGGTTTCCTCCCACATTCCAAAGATGTTGGTGTTTCCAAAGTGCCACCCAGAGTGTGAGTGTGTGCCCTATGATGGATTGCTGCCCTGTTTAGGGTTGTTGCTGCCTTGCGCCCTGTGTGACTAGGATAAGCTGAAGAGAAAGTGAATGAAGGAATGTTTCTAGTAATTTATTTCAACTACAGGGGACTAAAGTTTTCAGTTCCTTTCATTCGTCTTAATTATCAGGCTTGGAACTGGATAGAAAAAAGACACAAAAAGGTCTGTGTAAACACATCCCAAGATGCACTGATATCCAATTTGAATGCGATTGCTCGAACCATTTCAGTCAATGCATCCACTGTATTACAATCGTCTCCCAATGATCTGTGCACTGAAGCTGCATTTGTTAAAGCATCAACACTGGATCTACACTGTTAACTGTGGTCTTAGGTTTAACCCCGTTTACACTTTGTCTTTATATGCGTCTTATATCCGGATTGTATCCAGATGAGTTTTGAAACACACGCATTAACACTTCCTTGTCAAATGCGTCTCCAGTCAGCCAGATGAAAATCCACTTGCTGTATCCCACACAGTATGTAAATCAGTTGATAACACTGGAGCACCCACCTCCTGTCTTGTTTACAGTGTTTATTTCAGAAGCAGATGCTGTTCAACATGTTTAATACAGCAGTGACACTGTAACAGGACCAACTATGGTGCACAGATCAATTTGAACATGAGAGAGCAAACGTATTACAGTTTCTTTTGAACAGTGGTATCAGTACAAATTTTAGAATGGACAACACTTATACAAATGAAAAGGTTTCTTGTATTCGCAAGCTCTCAGGGACTGACGTCATGAATGTTGTTTATTTAACGTCGCTATCAGCATTAATGGCCATTTCAGCGACACACACACAAGGTTACATCTACACACTTGTTTAACATCAAGACTATATATATACATATAGTCATATATCAGTGGGGCAAAAAAGTATTTCGTCAGCCACTGATTGCGCAAGTTCTCCTACTTAGAAAGATGAGAGAGGTCTGTAATTTTCATCATAGCTGCACTTCAACTATGAGAGGCAAAATGAAAAAAAAAAATCCAGGAAATCACATGCAAATCAGGTGAATACTTACAGCAAATGTTTCACCTCTGTCATTGCCAACAAAGGTTATGTTACAAAGTATTGAGGTGAACTTTTGTTATTGACCAAATACTTATTTTCCACCATAATTTATAATTGGATTTTTTTGTCTCATTTTGTCTCTCATGATGAAAATTACAGACCTCTTCCATCTTTCTAAGTAGGAGAACTTGCACAATCAGTGGCTGACTAAATACTTTTTTGCCCCACTGTATGTATATGTGTGTGTACCTAATGCATGTGTTTGGATTGGAGGAAACCAGAGTACCTGGAGTAAACCCACACAGACACAGGGAGGACACACAAACTCCACACATAAAGGACCCATGTTGCTCCACCCTGGGGTTGAACCCAGGACCTTCTTGTTGTCAAGCAGCAGTGCTACCCACCGAGCCACCCATACAATGCAGCTTTAATGTTCTACGGAAGGTGTTTGGGCAATCAGATTCAAATCGAATACCAATACATCTTGGGATGCATCTATACACAAATTTCACTCCAATGTTGAGGGGGACAAAGACTAAAACAGTAACATTTCAAAAAGAGCAGTTCTTGAGCAGGTGCCACAAGGCACTACCAAAAGTACTGCTATATTAAATGTATATACAAACTCCAGGTTTTAGTATGTTTAACCATACCAAGAATGGCCTGTAGATGGCACACTGTATTTGGGGTTAGTTTTCTTAAGTACAGTGAGTATGGTGTGATTTCATCTAACTTAACTGAGAGCCATCATGAAGACGGTTCCAGTATGAATTTGCACTGCAGTCATTAAGTATATGATAATGGTCTAATCTCAGAATCTGGACCAAACCACTGTGAGGTATATGAAGGGGGAATGCAAAACTTTAAAACAACATCTAGCATCTATAAGTAGTACAAATTATTGCTATGTATTATTTATAACTTAATAGCTTTTCCCAGGAAGGGACGTGTCATTTGATACAATCCAGGTACAATCCTGATACTCAAGCTGCATGAAAAGTGTAAACAGGGTCTTAGACTAGAAATCAAATGAGGCACAGTGCACAATGAACTATACTTTTAAAGGTCAATATAATAATAATAACTAATACTAACTAATAAGCTTGCTTTATCACAAATAGTTTTTTTATTTAATTAAAGGTTCCAGAAATCGAGTAAATGCTGTGCTGTGTCAAACATTTTTGAATAAGCCTATCTATGAGTGATTGTCTGGTACCTACTGAATGGAGTGCTTCACGGTAGTACTGTTGCATGTAATCATTTGTTGTGGTTTCTCTGCTAAACCAGTTCTGCAGCTATTTCTCAGGAATCATACATGATTCGTCCCCAGAGCTCTTGTGCAGAAATGTATTTAACAGTGGTATGGAAGTAACACGAAAACCCAGCTGTTCAAGCTTTGCATTGACTAAGAAACTATTTTAATTGAGATAAACATATGGAGTAAAAGATAAAGACACATGACATGCACTCGTGTGTGAATACACTGCAGTGTTTGCTCCGATCCTGTTATCGGGCCACTTCAGCCGAACCTACTGCTAATGGAGAGCATGCTGAGTGATGCCATAAAGAGCCCTGTGTGCATGTCTTTCTCTTACTGGCTCGCCTAAGGGCACGGACTGCCCTCTGTCCCACAATGCCTCTCTCTGCATGTCCACCCACTCAAATAGCCCTCTGTCACCACTATTAAATCTGCTACGGGGGCAGAGTGAGGTGAGCAAAGAGAACGAGGTTGAAATAAAGATGCAATGAACAAAAGACAAACTTTTGTTCTAATTACTGCAAACAGTGATGCCATGCACATACAACAGGGAAATGGAACAAATAGTTAAAAAAGGATGGCAAACAATCTATTATCTGATTTGGCCGCAGTCCCATTACACTATGCAGGTCACGTTAGGTGTGTGTGTGCTCTGGGATCCAGTGTTTCTGCTTTTAGACACTCAGTGATTCCATTTGCAGTTCAATTCAGCTGCATTAGACAACTGTACTGAAGTTGTAGGATATGATATTGTTACTGCGGCGAGCTGAAGATCTTGAATGATCCTGATACCAACCATATGCAACAAACAAAGCAATAGAAAGTAATGAAAATAATACAAAACTAACAAAACAATACAAACTTATGAACTATATGAATCATTATACAGTGCAAAAGTCTCAGGCCACCATTTGTTTTGTTAGCAAAAAATTTCTTGAATTTGTCACTCCATAATCCTCTTATCACTGATCTTCACTCCAATCTTTGTGAGCTTTTGCACATCTTAGCCTTTTCACCTATTCCCCTTCTGAAAAGGTATATACACCAATACAGAGCAATAAAGCAACTTTCTTTCTAGCCACTATTGTGAAAACGTTCTATGCAGCAACCAGTGAGTTCCAAGTAAGTGAAAACAGGCTGTTCGAACTGACTTCAAAACAGTTGTTTACGACTGGAACTAGAGCATGATGGGTGCTCAGACTGCAAAGCATTAAGAGAGAGACAGGAACGAAGGAATATGCTAATGCAAGCCACGCTCTTGGCAGGCCTGCTGCCTGTTACCACATGGATATATAATTGGGCAGGGCTGCGGCCTCTCTTCAGCACTGCAAGGTGTGTGTGGTCAGTCCAGAGGCCCCTAAAGCACCCCAATAACATCCAGGATCCGAGCTTCTGCCAGAGCAAGCAGCCTCACACACTACAAAGGGTTAGTGCACTGCACTGCACTCAGGCGCATACATATGTTTTGGGAACTTTCCATTGACAAAATGATTTTCTGTAGCTTATTAATGCTACACATAACCCTAACCCTAAAGTTCACCTCAACTTTAGTAACCAAGAGGAAAGCTTGTGAAATGTCCTTGCAAAATGTCCTTACAAGGTGAAAAACATCAGATCTTTCTATTTGTTGTGGGGACATTTGGGCCTCACAATGTTATATAAACTTGGCACTCAGAGAGTGAGAGAGGGAGGATGGGGTAGTGCTAAATTATGCAAAGCACACCCGCACGGGCACATGGTCATCCAAACATCCTTGCTTGTGCGACTGAAGCGTTCATGCACAACCCTCACTGAGTGCAGCAGAATAAACTATGGTGAAGTAAACATCCCACTGACTTTATGAGCTAACACAACAGTGTGGCCAGTCTGAATCCACTTGAACACTTAAAGTGCTCTGGAAGATAGAGAGTTTTCCACTGAATGATGGCCACATGCCGTGAAACTCATTCTTTCCTTAAGATTCAGAGCTACATCTACTAAACCCTCTATATGGGTGAAACTGCCATATGAGCCAAAAACATTACTCTTTCTCTCTCTCTCAGTTTGTTTTTGCAGATCTTGCAAAAAAAAAGAAAACTGTTGTCCCATGCAAAAAAGTGGGGCAAAAAAGTATTTAGTCAGCCAATGATTGTGCAAGTTCTCCTACTTTGAAAGATGAGAGAGGTCTGTCATTTTCAACTATGAGAGACAAAATGAGAAAAAAAAAATCCAGGAAATCACATTGTAGGATTTTTAAAGAATTTAATTCTAAATTATGGTGGAAAATATGTATTTGGTCTAATTAAAGTTCAACTCAATATTTTGTAACATAATATTTGTTGGCAATGACAGAGGTCAAACGTTTCCTGTAAGTCTTCACCAAGTTTGTACACACTGTAGCTGGTGTTTTGGCCCATTCCTCCATGCAGATCTCCTCTAGAGCAGTGATGTTTTCAGACAGGCCGGGACATGTTCTGGCTTAAGCAGGGGGACACGCCTGGCACTGCAGGATCTGAGTCCCTCTCGGCGTAGTGTGTTACTGATGGTAGCCTTTGCTACTTTGGTCCCAGCTCTCTGCAGGTCATTCATCAGGTCCCTCTGTGTAGTTCTGGGATTTTTGCTCACCGTTCTCATGATCATTTTGACCCCACAGGATGAGATCTTGTGTGGAGCCCCAGATCGAGGGAGATTATCAATGGTCTTGTATGTCTTCCGTTTTCTTACAGTTGCTCCCACAGTTGATTTATTCACACCAACCTGCTTGCCTATTGTAGATTCACTCTTCCCAGCCTGGTGCAGGTCTACAATTTTCTTTCCTGATGTCCTTCGGCCAGCTCTTGGTCTTGGCCATGGTGGAGTTTGGAAGTCTTCTGACTGTTTGAGGCTGTGGACAGGTTGTCTTTTATCAGATAACGAAGGTCAAACAGGTGCCATTAATACAGGTAACGAGTGGAGGACAGAAGAGCTTCTTAAAGAAGTTGTTACAGGTCTGTGGGAGCCAGAAATCTTGGCTTGTTTGTGGGTGACCAAAATACTTATTTTTCACCAGAATTTACAATTAAATTGTTTAAAAATCCTACAATGTGATTGCCTGGATTTTTTTTTCTCATTTTGTCTCTCATAGCTGAAGTGTAGCTATGATGAAAATTACAGACCTCTCTCATCTTTCTAAGTAGGAGAACCTGCACAATCAGTGACTGACTAAATACTTTTTTGCCCCACTGTACATATGCTGTTTCTTTTACCTACGGTAGGGTGGTACATAGTAGTGTGAGATATTGACAAAAAATGATATCTCGAAATTAGACGATATTTTTTGCAGTGTGTATCTTCAGTCTAAAGTATTCAAAAGTTGCTTGAACCCATCTCTCTCAACCGCCTGAATTTTCACAGAGTCTTTCGCAATGTAATTGTTGACAGCATTTGTTAAATCTTGCCATCTGTTGCTTTTCTTGTCGTAAGGCACTTTTTTGCAGAATGATTCCACTAAGGTTTGCTGCCTGTGTTTTTGTGCTGGTACCTCGGCTGGTTTAAGCCTGTCGTGAATAGCTGACTCCCAAAGTTTGTCATAATCTTCATATTCCTCATGGTGGCTAGTATGTAGGTGGTAAAATAAGTTCGTAGTCGAGCTGTCTTTAATGGCAACCAGTTTCGGACATAACTTGCAGATTGCTGACGTTTTGAGCAAACAAACTGCCAATATACCTTGTGTTTTTTTTCAAAGTGAGTGACATACTCAATTATGTCAGCTCACACATCATTAAACCAACAATTAGGATATTATTGTAGACGATGCATATCGCACACCTCTAGTGGTACGGTGGCACAAGTGGTTAGCAAGTGATTCCCGGCCCGGACTGTCTGTGTGGTGTTTGCATGTTCTCTCCGTCTCCAGGTACTCTTGTTTCCTCCCGCATTCCAAAGATAGGGAAACAGATGGACTGTAATCTAATTGTAGAACTACAAAGTGCTTCTATATGGTAAGTGGAACTGCTAAAATGGAGAGTGAATGTATAAAAAAGGAGACGTATCTAATAAAGTGATCGGTGAGTGTATATTCAAACCGTGGTATACAACTAAAATGACTTCTTAACTCACTAGCCTTACAGATGTACTGGAAGGATATTTGTTAACAGAATGAATTCATTTCTAAGCAAATATAAATAAATATATGTGTTTCCATTAACACATCTGCTATGGATCAGTAATCCAGTCATCTAACATTACTTAAATGCACTCCCCATACAAACTATTGTCTTCTTTTATAAAGCAAGTCACTGGTTTAACATTTATATCCTTAACGGTGGGTTTTAATCCAGCACAAACATGTGTAGAGGGAAATTAGTCTGGAGCTGGGACTGACTGGGTACAGGCAGAGACACCCTGGACAAGGCGCCAGTCCAACACAGCATTCTGTAAACACACCACCTGGGACTTGAACCCTAACCCTCAGAATTGCCAAATCCAGCAGCTGACTGTAACCACTGTTCAATTTAGCCACAATTCCTGAGTACTTTTGTTCAAATCTCACACTGGGCTTGCAACATGAAGTGCTGGTGGTGCAATTACAGACTTGCAATGGGCTGGGTGCCCTACCTATTTTTATTTGCCCTACCTGGAGTTACACCCTATTTATTAAGGTTGTAACTCCAGGACATCTTCCCCCTTATGTGCTAACCCACCTCCACAGGGACCCTTGGTCCTTGCAGTGCCTTCCAGGCCGGTAAGAACCATCCGCTGGCACTACAGTAGTCCCCCTTGCCAGGACTGCGATAAACTGGCATCCCATTCAAGGTATGCTTATTCCTGCACCCTACAATAGATGCCTGAATCCACCATGACCCTAAGCAGGACAAATTGGGAATGAACCTGAGGGAAAACAATGATCAGGGCTTACACAGATAAAAAATGCTACCAGTGTGCTACCACCATACTATGCAGTTACATCTTATCACCACTAACAGATGCACAACTCGTCTCATAAAACCCCTCCTCAAATTATACGCTGCATCCTGAACTTTCTACTAAATCGTCTGGTGTTATGCAGTTTGGGACACAGCCAGAGTAAACAAGTGTCAGCTCCACACTGTGCAAACATCTTCACTGGTCAATGATCAAGAAAGATGTGTGTCAACATACATTGCTTCCATTATGTCCCATTAAAACCAGCAAATCTTGCTCTGAAGAAACACTATCAGCGTTCTGGTTTTACATTAGGTGTAAAAACACTGGAGCCCCGCTTTATTGGTTTTGTATGTCACATACAGGCCCAATTCCTCAGCCAGATATCCGCCCTCAACACAGAGCAAATATCAGGCGAACAGATCAATGTGCACAGACTGCTAACAATGGAGTATGAACGAAATGTTAATTATGTTGCCCTGGAAGAATTCAAATACTGAGCTGGCTGCCTGAATAGAGAAGGAGAGAAAACACTGCTGTATTGGAACAGTTTGCACCCCTGTGTGTCACGTGACTATGGATTAATAAGAAAAGGGAGAGTGGAAAACATCTGCTTAGCATTACGGACCGCCGGGGGACGCCCTCATACCTCTCACCTCAGCATGACACACACACATACGCACACACACACCTCATTTCCTCTGCTGCAGGGCAAGTTTGGGACTTTGTCACCATTTCTTCATGTCTCCTCACCCACCTCTGCTCCATACTCCCTCCCTGTTTCAAACTGTGCACACACAGGAAAGCTCAAATAAAACAGAACCAAGCTGGCTACAGTCGATCGCATGAGGTTTTTATAACAGGATGACTTAACCCAAACCGCTCTCGTCAAATCCAGTTAAACCAGAGATCCGATCAATGGCGACGCAAGAAAGAGGTCCAGAGTGCAAATGCTTTACTAGAAGAGAGCAGATGACATCACACCACATGGGAATAGTAAGACTCAAGGCTAAATATTAAAGTGCTCCAGAGTGCTCACTACGACTATGAGATCATCATCAATATCGAATTAAGACGAGGGCTCAGCATGTAATTGGCATTTTAATTCAAACAGCGATGCTACTTACTGCACATGACTTACTGTTCACATGACTGGCTCTAATGGTTGTTCTAACATTGGATGATACTGTCCATGTAATATTCAATACCTGCAACAAATAATTCATACTACATATTTATCGTTCAGCTACATTACAGGCATTTTGTTCCCATTGTGCCGTCTTTTTAAAGAAAAGTGAATGGAATATATATTTAGGAACACTTGACTGAGACAAGATTTTGGCCCGAGTGTTGATTTTGACCGAGGGTTCATTGGGTCTGTTTCAATACCTAGTGAGTGCCCTGCTGCCTACTCCCTGTGGAGGGCGTTCTCTATGTAGAGCTTTCTAACCGACTAAAGAACCCGAAGACTGGTTAATGAGCCAGCAAGATCTAGATCCTAGACGTTGCTAGAACTTTTGATCTCTCCTCAAGGCTTCTTTTTGGAGGAATAGCGTTAGACGCAAACTTTTGACGAGATGTTATAAATGGAACAGATAAAATGTAGACGGAAGCTAATAAGAGGACTAACATGAGGGTTCTGTATGAGATCTGTGGCACATTTGGTACAGAACACAACTTAACTGATTAAAACTAGAGTAAAAGTATTCATATGTAACATTTATAAACAGGACCTTTACATGATTACATTCATATTTAACACCTGAGACACATCAACAGATGCAATGGAATTCAATGATTTTATTTTATAAGTCTTCCACATAGTATTACAAATTAACTTTTATAATGTATAATGTTTTATATTTAAACAATTGTGTGTTTTACTTTATTTTAGCAAGAACGGCTCAGAAACTGTTCCCTCAACCTACCTTTGTTATAAATTAAAGCTACTGGTTACATGTGCAATGAGCAAAGTTGGATTATTTCCTCACCCAGCCTTGATTAAAAGGAACATTCAATTTTTCCAGTCCCATGCTTTGCTGAACAAAATGTTTATTCAGGCTTAATCTGTAGGAATAAAGTAAAAAGCGAAATTAAACAAAAAAAGAGAATCAGTTTGTGCTCATGGATTTTTTTGTGTGCTCCTTTTCATTTCAAATCAGGAGCACCAGTGCTCTTTGGTAAAAAAGCTTAATGTAGATCCCTGCTTAAAGTACCCCTGAACAGCTATGAATATCAATAGTTCATGATATATTTTGTAAAATAAATAATTAATTAATTAATTAATAAATAATTCCAGATTTTGCTGACAAAGTAAAGCAATTGAGTCAAAGAGTGAGACCGAGACAAGCCCGAGTCCGAATAAGGACGAGACCGAGATGAGACCATGACCGCTTGTTAATGGTCTGCAGACTGGTTATATAAGATAATATACCCTGGCCTTGCCCATGTATCAACCAATAAACTCGATGTTTATGTTAGTGGCCATGCCATTAAATTATCCAGAGTGAGTGATTAGTCACCAACCTTATTTGCACTCTGAAAATAATTTCAGAAGGTCATTCATCAGCAGATCTACACAGAGTGAATAAATTATTCTATTCCTTCTACAGAAATCGGTTCAGGAACTGCAAAGTGGAGACTGTCAATTTCTACACCAGCTATTCCTCCCAAAATCCTCTCCTTACTTATTAGTTAAACCCCAATGCAAGCATACAAGGCTATTGGGGAGACCCGAGGTGTGCCTCTCCCAGCATGTCCCTTGGCATGACTCCTGTCCCTAGTAGCAAAAATCAGTTCTGAGTCAGCAAAGCGAAATGCTTGGGCAGCTTTGCATTCTCAGCAGTCCGTACTAAAAATAACAATGACCTGACCAGCAACCAGCGAGCGAGCGGTCAAATGAATCCACCAACTATGTGCTAATGATATTCTGCAGGAGGCAAAAACACGGTCAGCATATTACTGCAGCATAACGTGATGGATGTGCAGGAGTAACGCTAACTCAGGCGGGTACTGTCAGCTAACCCTGGTGTACTTGGAGCTGGACATGAGTGTGAAATAGGTATGATCAAATTCAGTTCACTCATGATTAGCACATCTACCAAAATTAAGGGTCAACAGTCTAATATTCAGTATCAGTTCTAGAGCCAAAACGCTGGATCCACCATAGCCATTCCCTCATGAGATGAGAAACCTCGACATTATAACCACTAATGGAGCCTACCTGATACAGTTCAGAGACAGGAAATTATTGCAAAGAATAGCAATACAATATAAACATGGAAGATCAGCCAGATGAAACAGAGACAAACAAAGAAGTACTACTTACAATAGGACAGGCACACACATTTACAGCTTGTTACAAAAGGTCTCTGAACTGAATTACAAGTAGAAACACATCCTTATTGCGCAGTCAAGTCAATAGAGCATTGTCTCAAAGCGGCTTAACAATTGTAGATTATCCTCTAATATCTAGGGCCAATCCCAAATTGAGCAAGCCTAGGGCGACAGTGGAAAGGAAAAACCCCCTAAATGTTATAAGTAAGAAACCTTGGAAGGACCAAGACTCAAAAAGGGACCCAACCTCATCAGGTAGCTTAGATGAGAAATGTAGGAATGAAACCAATTTATCTAGTCAAATATGTTTGTAGTAATAGTTAAAAAACAGGAACTAAGTAAATATTAACAGATTAATAAATATCGATTAAAATAATGGCATTATTTAGTCCGATACACAGTCACTTTAGGATCTTGAGTCCTCAGCAGGAAAGTCCTTGGCTGCACATTGAAGAGGGGAGAGTTAATGTCCAAATATCCCAAATATGGTGACCTCCTCTGAGCAGTCCGTTGCCGTACCAAATGTAAAAACACCTTTTTTACCCAACTGCTCCAATCTCTGTGTGATTCTGCTCTTCACATGTTCTCCACGTACCTCTGAGACTGGAGAACAACTGATAGCATGGTGGTTTTTACGCTACACTTGTAAAGATATGTGCCAAAACTGTGCATCACATCTGTGGAGTTTTACATAACACACAAGCCTAACAAACTTGAATATTAGTGCTGAATATAAAAATAGGGGAAATGAATTATGGTGCACCACCAATCAACATCCTGACTACGAGTCTGGTCTTAGAAAAGAACAACATGGATTCCACCAACACCCATGTGTCCATGGGTTGATGTGGTTGACCAAAACATCCATAAATAAAGTACAAAGCTTTCAGGGTCAAAGTACAAAACAAGCGCCCAATGCTTCAGCGACTCACTGGAGCAAAACATTCCTTTAATCTCTTCAAGCAGCTGAGGCGCTTCGATCATCAAAGAGTTGTTGTAGCACTGAGGACTGGTCCCTTAGAGCACTATCAGACAAAACCAAGAACCAAGTCTCATGAAATACGGAACAAGTGTAACACTAGCACCCCAACCAACGACAATGAAAGCATAAGTGTTATTTTAGGCAACCTTGTTACTGTTCTTACACTCCAACAAAACTCCAGGAGGTAAACCAGAAGCTAGCACCTGAGGAAGATCATTGTAGATGAAACACGGTTACCATCACAGCTTTCCAGTCCAGCACTGAAGCACTGAAGAATCTTCTGAATAAAGTGTTCATGTAATCATGCCCTTTAACTGCTGTCCATGTCATGTGATGCCCATAGGCCAGAAGTCCTGACTGAAGCCAGTGTCTTTTATTCGATTCCTTTCTGTCTTCAAAAAGAAGTGGTGAAAAGAAGTGCAGATGCTGAGTCAGGCTGCAGGCATGCAGGCTCTGCGTGATCCTGGAGTAGACAATACACACGGCTGAGTGGTATGTATATAATCTTATTTGATTTCCCTGCTTTCAGAAAGGCTTTAGCGCAATATTCACACACTTCAGAAGGTCGCCAATACTCCAGTTTCATTTAGCAGACAATTCCTGTGTCAGAACATATGGACTCCAGAGATAAAAACTGTGGAGCAAAAAGAACAGAGGCAACATAAGGGCCACACAGTTCAAGATTTTTTGTATCCTACTTTGGAGGATGATTTGGTGCCACTTTATTACCAGGGTGGACCCCTTTTGCCTCAGTTCTCAATTTCTTCACGGCACCTTCCATTCACAAGGTGATGGAAACATTCCTCACAGATTTTGGTCCATATCGACATGATAGCATCACGCAGTCGCTGAAGATTTGTCGCACAAATCCATGATGGAATCTCCCATTCCATCACATCCCCAAAGTTCTCTATTGGATTGAGATCTGGTGACTGTGGAGCCGTTTGAGTACAGTGATACTCATTATCACGTTCATAAACCAGTCTGAGATGATTTGAGCTTGGTGCGTTATCCTGCTGGACGTAGCCATCAGAAGAGGGCACACTGTGCTCATAAAGGGGTGCACATGGTCGTCAACAATACTCAGGTAGGCTGTGGTGTTTAAACCATGCTCAGTTGGTATTAGGGGCCCAAAGTGTGCCAAGAAAATGTCCCTCACACCATTACACCACCAGCAGCCTGAACCATTGATACGAGGCAGGATGGATCCATGCTTTCATGTTGTTTACGCCAAATTCTGACCCGACCATCTGAATGTTGCAGCAGAAATCAAGACTCACAAGAGCAGACAAGGTTTTTCCAATCTTCTACTGTCCAATTTTGGTGAGCCCGTGCAAATTGTAGCCTCAGTTGTCTGTTCTTAGCTGACAGGATTGGCAGCCGGTGTGATCGTTTGTGTGTAGCCCATCTGTTTCAAGGTTTGATGAGTTGTGCTTTCAGAGATGTTCTTCTGCATACCTCAGTTGTAACGAGTGGTTATTTGAGTTACTGTTGCCTTTCTGTCAGCTCGAACCAGTCTGGCCATTCTCCTCTGACCTCTCAAGGCATTTTCACCCAGAGAAATGCCCTCCCTGGATATTTCCTCTCTTTCAGCCATTCTCTGTAAACCTTAGAGATGGCTGTGCCTGTAGATTAGTGGTTTCTGAAATACTCACATCTAGCACCAGCACCCATGCCATGTTCAAAGTCACTTAAATCACCTTTCTTTCTAATTCTGATGCTCAGTTTGAACTTCAGCAGGTTGTCCTGACCATGTCTTCATACCTAAATGCATTAGTTTCTGCCATGTGAATGGATGATTAGATTTTTGCATTAACATGCATTTGAACAGGAATACATAAAGTGGCCGGTAAGTGTAATAAAAAATGACTGTGTTATTACAGAATCATGCACAATGACTTATTCCTTCATGGACTGTGTTTAGGTACAAACTGTTAACCTTTAATTTGCCCTCTTACTACAAGGTTACTAATTCACTGACCCAATTCTGAGCCTCAGTAGGCTGGATCACTTTGTTTTGATTGGGCAATCCTACCCCCAGACACATGGTTTAAATTAGTGACATGGTGACTTACACAGCACAGAGGTACACGAATAGAGGGCAAAACGTCTCTTATAAAGAGCACTACCATTACAGCTTTGGCATCTCTCATAGCTAGCTTGCCGAATTAAATGCTATCTGTACATGATGGTAAACTGCCATATACACCAACCAACCATAACATTAAAACCACCTGAATAATACAGTGTAGGTGCCCCTCGTGCCACCAAGGCCATGAGCCATTTTGGGATACATGGGGACTTATTTGCACTAAGAATACAGTACTACAGATGTAAAAATAAAAAAAAACACAATAAACACAGCACAGATCTTCACTGAACAAGGGCCGTTATGAATCTGAATCACTGTGTACTGAATCATGGATTGTGAATCGAGTTTTGGCTGGAACGAGTCACATGGCACATGGCTCGTTTAGGCAAGTGCACCGAGTACCGAGCAAACGACGAGAGCCAAGACAAAATGCATCGAGAACCAAATTCGACCAGTTTCGAGGTGGTCGAGAACCAAGGTTAAAATATATACAGTGGTGTATATATATACTGCTCAAAAAAATAAATGGAACACTTGGAGTTATATTGTGTTGTTTAAGTGTTCCCTTTATTTTTTTGAGCAGTATATATATATATATATATATATATATATATATATACACATACATACGCAGTGGGGCAAAAAAGTATTTAGTCAGCCACTGAATGTGTAAGTTCTACTTAGAAACATGAGAGAGGTCTGTAATTTTCATCATGTAATTTTCATCATTTTCAACTATGAGAGACAAAATAAGGAAAAAAATCCAGGAAATCACACTGTAGCATTTTTTTTAAGAATTTAATTGTAAATCATGGTGGAAAATAAGTATTTGGTCACCCACAAAAAAGCAAGATTTCTGGCTCTCACAGACCTGTAACTTCTTCTTTAAGAAGCTCTTCTGTCCTCCACTCGTTACCTGTATTAATGGCACCTGTTTGACCTCGTTATCTGTATAAAAGACACCTGTCCACAGCCTCAAACAGTCAGACTCCAAACTCAACCATGGCAAGACCAAAGAGCTGTCAAAGGACACAGGGAAGAAAATTGTAGACCTGCAGCAGGCTGGGAAGAGTGAAATCTACAATAGGCAAGCAGGTTTGTGTGAATAAATCAACTGAGAGCGCAATTGTAAGAAAATGGAAAGACATAAAAGACCATTGATATCTCTCCCTCGATCTGGGGCTCCATGCAAGATCTCATCTTATGGGGTCAAAATGATCATGAAAAACAGTGAGCAAAAATCCCAGAAAAAACTACAAACGAGGGACCTGATGAATGAAACGTGCAGAGAGCTGGGACCAAAGTAACAAAGGCTACCATCAGTAACACATTACGCCGATAGGGACTCAGATCCTGCAGTGCCAGGCGTGGCCCCCTGCTTAAGCCAGTACATGTCCAGGGCCCGTCTCAAGTTTGCCAGAGAGCATATGGATGATCCAGAAGAGGATTGGGGGAGAATATCATGTGTGGTTCAGATGGAACCAAAATAGAACTTTTTGGTAAAAACTCAACTCGTCGTGTTTTTTGGAATGCTGAGTTGCCAATCCCAAGAAACACCATACCTACTGTGAAGCATGGGGGTGGAAACATCATGCTTTGGGGCTGTTTTTCTGCATAGGGGAAGGGACGACTGATCCGTGTTAAGGGAAGAATGAACGGGGCCATGTATCGTGAGATTTTAAGCCAAAACCTCCTTCCATCAGTGAGAGCATTGAAGATGGAACGTGGCTGGGTCTTCCCACACCGCTCGGGCAAGGAAGAGTGGCTCCATAAAAAAGCATTTCAAGGTCCTGGAGTGGCCTAGCCAGTCTCCAGACCTCAGCCCTATAGAACATTTGTGGAGGGAGTTGGAAAGTCCGTGTTGCCCCCCAAAACATCACTGCTCTAGAGGAGATCTGCATGGAGGAATGGGCCAAAATACCAGCTACAGCGTGTGCCAACCTGGTGAAGACTTACAGGAAACGTTTGACCTCTGTCATTGCCAACAAAGGTTATGTTACAAAGTATTGAGTTGAACTTTTGTTATTGACCAAATAATTAGAGGCGGTCCCTGGCTTATGCCGCACTTGACTTACGCCAAACCGATCTTATGACGCTATTCCTGATAAATATAAAACGCAGAACCGAAGTTATGCTGCGTAGCTACAGGACTGTCAGTGTACGTATGAGGCGCAGTCCAGGAAGCACCTCTGTTGTGAAGCGTTGAAGCATTCAAACAAGGGAGAATCTCCCACGGACGGTAAGGAATTCTTCACTTATTTTCATTTTTATAAATTGTTTAATGTTAAGAATCGAGTTACGATGAAAAAAATTATAAAGTACTTTGTATATTTTGTTCCTCATGTGCGAAAATATTTTAATTCTGATTTTTCTGCAGTTAGCTAAAGTTAAGGGCCTTGCTCAAGGACCCAACAGTGGCAGCTTGGCAGAGGTGGGATTTGAACCCTGGACCTTCTGGGCCAGAGTCCAGCACCTTACCCACTAGGCTACCACATAAGCTACTTCAACATTTAGTTTGAGTATTTCTGAGTAGTATTAATAGCACTTGTACTTAAGTAAAGAACTTGTGCACTTCTGCCACCTCTGGTAGTGTGTGTGCAGTACACGTGCTCGTGCAGCGTGAGTAGTGTGAAGGAACGTTGGCCAAGGTTGAGACTGCACCACGATCTGACTGCACATCAGTCAATGCCACAGAACGACACAATACACAGCACACACCCGTACGCCGCACACCTGACAACAAGAGTCTCAGCCACCAAAGTAACCGAAACTATGACTCACTTCTTTACACTATTCCAAAAGCACATGCAATGCAGTCCTGTTTATTTACAGCATGCCAGCGTCCTACCTCTGAAGAAAGATGCGTTGAATGAAGCATTCGAACTCTTCCTTTCCACCTGCCTCCCCTGGCCTGGAGACCTCCTCCGCTTCCACCGCATCGCAGGATTCATCCGAGAACACACACTTACACACACGGGCTGTCCTTACACTAACCTTCTCACAGGCAGTATGACATGGGCACATACAACACCCATGTCATACCCATATCAATCAGAGCGCGTTGTGACTCTCTTTCGGTCGCCGAGAACAGAGTTTACTGGGAATCAGAGAGAGAGGATGCTGCTGCATGCCTCCATCCCTTCGCATCACTCTCTCTCTCTCTGTATTATCATCTCTCCATACACACTGCAGCAAAATCTGCACCATCAGCACCATTCAGCTCTCTCTCTCACACACATGCACAATTGCAAAGGGTAAAACTCTACACCACACTACTAATACACTACTAATAAACCAGTCCGCATATACCCGTACCTTTTACTGCATATGTATTACTGTGCAAAAGTCTTAGGCCACCGTTAGACGTTAGACTGTGGCATAATGCAATGGTACACCTCATGTTGGTGTCACCTCATGTTAATACCTCAAGAATGACCTGGAGTTTCTAAACACGTGCATACACTTAAAACATAAAATATACATGGGAACATGGGCTTCAAAATCATTTCTGGGGATTGTATTTTCGTACAATAAATGCACTCTTGGGTGCCACGGTGGCACAGTGGTTACAGTGTTGTCTCACAGCTCCAGAAACCCAGGGCTGAGTGCTGGCCTTGCCTGGCTGCTGTCTGTTTGGAGTTTGCATGTTCTTCCAGTGTTTTTCAGTGTTAGAATCCACTTTTAGAAAGCTGTAATTAATCACAGCTGATGTCCATAAAGTTTTCTATAAAATCATGAATTTTCATAATCTCTGGGATAAAATGGGAGGTGATAAAAACGCATCGTGTTCTGTTTTCATCCCTCAGTTCTGTGCTGGTGCCCAATCGTTCCAGAGTGGAAAATAATATTGAGACAAAAATTTCCAGGGTACACATTTATAGGCTCCTGCAGCGAGAGAATCTGACAGGCATAGCGTAATCAAAACAACAAAATGGCACCGAATTGAAGTTGAGGTTAGTGACTTTAAGTGGGAAGAAATCTTTGGAGAAGTACTTCACAATTCTCATGTCTGTTAAATTTAGATGCAGACGCTGTGGAAACCAGTGCTGACAAAAAATCACAATGACAAATGACACTATATTTTTACTAAGAATGAAAATGTAGTCTGCTAATATCAGTGCTGAAGTTGCAGGCCTACTAACAAGAGTGCCGATAGACAGAGTGCAAATAACATGTCCACATTACATCCTATGAAATAGGGCGTAGACCGAAATGTACTTTGAGCAGACATAGTCACATAGTAGTTTAGACACTTTGCCCATAGTGTTTTATTTTAAACAATAATATTAATCACAGCACAATAAGAAACATTTTGTACAGTACTGTACTGTACAATACTAGTACTCTAAAACGAAAGCCTTCAAGACCGCGATTCTCTTTTCTGTCGCAAACGTTCACTTGTACTAGATTTCTGTCATTCAGACGTGAATAAGATGTATATGAGACACCACACAGTCGATAACCATGCAAAAGGACAGACACTGGGACCATGCAGCCTTTCAGCATCACCACAACCTGTTGCTCCATCCAATTTTCCCATAATGTTTCATCATATACTGTATGTACAAAGATACAGAGCCTATCCAGAACTCACAGAACCCAGGCAGAGGTACACCCTTAAAAGAGCACCAGTCCACCTCAGAGTTCCGTAACCACACCTTCAGCCTGAGTTAAACAAGTGTTGGCAATCCGAAAATGCAACACACAGTACTGTGCAAAAGTGTTAGACCACCATCAGATTAGGTAGAGTTTTAGCGATGGTATAATGACCATGTATAATTATTTCTCAGCCTCTTTATTAGCACACAACCAGAAAATATAGGAAATGTGTACGCAGTATTAAAAACCTAAAAAAAAAACCCTGAAAAAACAGCTTCTACACACTGCATCGGCAAGAAGTTATCAGCAGTGGCAAGTCAGCTTCGTCGGGATGCCAAGTTGGCCTCTCTACAGTCCGAAGAAGCTTGATCAGGAATGGTCTTTTTGGAAGAGTAATCCGAAAATGCAATATACAGTACTGTGCAAAAGTCTTAGACCACCATTAGATTAGATATAAGAGTTTTAGCAATGGTATAATGACCATGTATAATTATTTCTCAGCCTGATCATGAATGGAAATTTTGGAAGAGTAGCAGCCAAGAAACCACTTTTTTCGAAAGGGGAACAGGGTGAAAAGGCTAAGATATGCTAAAGCTCACAAAGATTGGAATGTACAGTGGAAAAGAGTATTATGACGAGTCCAAGTTTGAAATTTTTCATTGACATGATGATATATATGGTCATTATACTATTGCTAAAACAACAAATCTAATGGTGGCCTAAGACTTTTGCACAGTACTGTAAATTAAACAAAACATATCCTTTACAATTCGAAATTAAATTGAAAACAATACTAATTCAAACAGATCAAATCCGTATCTGAATGTTTAACATGGTAGTTTAACAAGCTCAAAACCTCTGACTACATCTTAAAAGTGTAGTCATTCCAGTGCCTGTGTCATGGAAAGTGTGTCTGAATTGTTTACCAACTGCACCAGCAGGGAATGCGGAGAGTGAGTGTGCAAGTATGCCAGGTCCAGATTGGGTGGAGCTGGGAGTCCTGGGGCACGCTGGAACGCAGAGGTGCCTTCACACATACGGTCCCCATCATGCGAGCAGAATTAAAACTCAGCGTGCAATTCAGAAACAGCACCAAGCCTGAGATTTAGAACCAGCACTCTTAGTGCCCACTCACACCTCACGTCCCACGCTGAGTAATGAAACCTGCCAAGCGGGACTGGGACTGCAATCATTCTCTGTAAGATACAGTCCTCAGAGACGCTTTCCTAGGCGATGTCCAAGTTATTTCCTCATAACACACAGTTCATCTTATTTTTGGCTCAGTCTCGTGTAGTTTGCCATTCTGACGTTAACTGGTGAACAAATGATGCAAATTATTGGTCACCTTTGCCCATGATTTTTCACTGGCCAGCAGAAATTTCTCGATAGCAAACCTGCTGGGTGTTTACATTTAGAGCCAAAAGTAACTTCCAATGGTTCTCTACCAAATGCAGATATTATTTTAATAAAGTTCAACAGTCTGTGCATTAAAAGTCAGCTTTTATCCCCAGCCTCCAAAGGCATCCCACCAAGAGACTGCTTACCACTTGGCTCTTCGACTGTGGTGGCACAGCAGATAAGGCACTGGACTCCTGAGCAGAAGCTCAAAGTCCTTAACCCACAACTGTTTGGACTGTAATACTGTAGCAGTCGCTCTGGATATAGGAGTCTGCTAAAAGCTGTAAATGTAAATAAACTAGAAAAAGACTAAAGTCAGGCATTCAGAGACCATCCCCCCACCTCAAAAAAGACGTGGGAATGATAATAATGTGCTATAATGTGGCTTAGGCCTAATGAAAGATTGAACTGACCATGCTCCTCTCTTCATCATGTTAGATTTTTGTTTTCCTTTCTTGCCCCTCCCTTCCAGCCATTCCCTTCCCTCTGCTCCACTGAGTCCGTAGCCATCTGGAAATAATTCCAGATCTATTACGACAAGCAGACTTGGCTTGTTTGTTGATCTTGACAAGGAGTTATTCTCCAATTAAATCGAAATTCTTTCTACCCGCCCAGAGACTGGATTCATTCTCCCTAGGCGCTGCACCTTAGCGCTGTCATCTCCACTAATACAACAAAGTCCACCGTCAATCTACACTACATAAACGAGAAATGTTCTCCTATTGAGAGGTGCTAGAGTCAGGAGAGGCTTTAATGTTGGACAGGTTCATCACACGAGGCTCTTCAGGAGTTGCAGAACTTAAAAGGGTGTTCGAATTTCTTGTATTTCCAAACACCTACTGACCACATGAGGCAGTACACAACACGGACTGTAAGTCAAATCTCAAATCAGACGTTGTACACAATTACAACAACAGCAAAATGGAAAATGGTTCCATGTTTTCTGCCCACTCAAGAACAAAGGCAGTTAAGTGGCTAAAGCTCTGGACTGCTAAACAAGAAAGAAACCATGGACATTCTGTTCAGAGAAGTGACTTTGTAATCAGACACGTGTAAAATACCACAATCCAAATGCTCAGTGTACAGTGGTACCTCGGTTCTCGGCGTTAATTCGTTCCAGAAGGCTTGTTTAGAACCGAAAACGAGTACCGATTTTCCCATAAGGAATAATGTAAATTGGATGAATCCGTTCCAGACCCGCACAAAATCCACACTGTATAACACATTATATGCATTAATGGATATATCCGTCATAAGTTAAATGTGGTCTATACTCTATCACACCAGTGCCTATTAACACTAACATTAACACTTACATTAACCTACAGATGGCCAAAATCATTAACACAACGCTTTATCATAATAAAGTGTTGAAAATCCTCATGTAATTTAGTGATTAATGGATTGAAAGTGAAACATAAAGGCAAAACACTTACTCTATTGGTGAGCTCTGGGCGCTAACATGTGTTCTGGAGGATTCAGTTCCTGATTTCCTTTTGGTTGGCTCTTATAATTAACCTTTTTAGGACCCATGGAGACTTATTTGCACTAAGCATACAGTACTGTAGATGTAAAAACAAAGAAACACACGATAAACACATCTTCACTGAGCAAGGTGAATCTGAATCACTAATCACTGTGTACTGAATCGTGAATCATGAATCGTGAATCGAGTTTCTCCTGAAACGACTAATACTAATAAAACTAATACAAGTTCTTTAGGAGTTGAGAACCGACATGGACATTTCCATAGTTGAAAGAGTTTATAACCCGGCCACTTGCTTAGCCTACAGCTCATTTGGCAAAGATGTTATTTTGTGTCATAGACGTTAATAAATGTCTGTGTGATCGCCGGATTAGAGTTGGGAATGCATTTTTCAACAAACATGGTTGTACAATATCCTTTTAGTCATCTTTGCAAACTGGCTGGGAGCCTCCCAGTGGGAGATGTGAACTGTCGAGATACTGTAAGTGTGTGTGTGTGTTAATCTAAAGGAAGTAGGACTCTGCACTCTCTGACAATAAGAATCCAAGAGGAGCGTACAGAGTAAACACAGAACAGGATCCGGTGTGTGAAAGTCTGGCTTTTCCAAACCCTGTCAAAATACTGGATGTATAAGGAAAAGGAAAACAAGCTGCATTTACTAATGGGACCCGGATTCAGAGTCTACTATGTCATACAGAAAGTACAGTTTTGTTGAACTGATTGTGCTCTGTGCTGTTTACTTTACTTTTCTCATGTCTAAAAGACCCGACACGTGACGCCAGATCACACACGGGACCAGACATCTCGGTGCATCTGGGTAAAAGGACAACACTGGCACTGCTGGTGGGAATACCTTCGGTGTTTTAAGTTTTACATTTACAGGATTTACAAGGCAACCTTTTTCCAGAGTGACGCTTTGCTTTTGTTTTTAAATCACCGTGCTAGCCCAAATAGGCTCGTGTACTGTTTAGCTAAAACCGAATGCTTTAAAGTTAGTGCTCATTTCCATTCTGAAAGAAAGTTAGGCCCTTCTTTTCCTGGTTCTGAGCATGAGAGAGCTCTGTTGCATTGTTTTACTAATGTGTCAGAGCCTGAGTGGGAAGACGGCTGTGTTGCAGAGCTGCATGGTCTGTGTCATCAGCTCCAGAGCCAGAAACTCATCAGCAAAAAGACTGCGCCACAGCCCTGAGCCCGACTGGATCGCAGGAACAGGAAAAACAAGCAGCGCACTGCACATGTTCAACTTAAAACACACACACACTACTCTCTGTAAAACCATTGTGACCGAGAGCAAGCACGCAGACTCTGATTTGGCTTGTAGACGCATAGATTGTTATGAAACCACTCCCTGAGGCAAGATGATTTCATAATCAGCGCTAATGTGGTTAGTCAACACGAGAGCCTGGTCATGTAACCCCACTCCCAGCCATCAATCAAAGACCGGGCTTTCCCACAGGATGCCTATGAGAACGAAAGAAGAACTCAGAACGGAAAGAAAACCCGTTGTGTAACTCGCCTTCTCATTTCGGCTGACGAATTGATTCCTTTTGTGCAAGCTGTTGCATCTTTGGAATGGAAGTCATGGCAATGAGCAGGCCAAAATGAAAAGGGTAGGGTGTGTCGGGGTTAATGTAGCCAATACGTTCTGCTGCGCATCAGCTTGACACGTTCCTCCGCATATGAGGCCGCAGCGGTTGTGTTTATGGGATCATTCTGAATGAGTTCGGTTCAGCAGAGTTCAGATGCCGATCCTGAACGATCTGCTAAACCCAACATCCAATCATTTACAAAGTTATTCAAACACGGATCATGATTACATGTCAGCATCAGGGGTGTGCGAGACCCAGGGAGGAAAAGGACATATCTATATTTTCTTAGCAAGTATTAGATGATATTTTGGCAGTGTTTATCTTACGTCTTAAGCGCTCAAAAGTTGGTTGAACCCATCTCTCTGAACCGCCTGAACTGGCACCGTGTCTTTTGTGATGTAACTGGTGAAAGCATTTGTTATGTCTTTCCATCTGTTGCTTTTCTTGTCATAAGGCACTTTCTTTTTTTGCAGAATGATACCACTGAAGTTTTAACACTAAACACTAGTGTTTCTGTGCTGGTGTCTTGGCCGGTTTAAGCCTGTGGTGGACAGCTGACTCCTGAAGTTTGGCATAATGGTCATATTCTGCACGGTGGTTAGTTTGCAGACGAAATAAGTTCGTTGTCGAGCTGTCTTTTAATGGCAACCGATATCTTACGTAGTTTGCAGTCCATGTCTAGCGATTAAATCTTAACAATGTAGACTGCAAGGCTGGTGGTGTCTGTATTTTGTCAGAGTTTGTTCACTCATTTTTAACGTCAGCCATGAGCTTTTGGTTAGAATGCTAGCTTGATCTGTGCCACTAACACGCTATATGCATGCGATATGTGCATGAGCAGTAGCCTGTCCCACTGAGCTACAGGGCGCAGTGAACACAAAGTCTTAAGGCGGGTTTGACAGTTTTTTGACGTGAGAACGACATGAATTTGCAAATGAAAGTTACAAAACGAAACTTTTCAGAAAGATTTGCTTAAGAATATATTACCAGGGAGTTGAGGAACACAGTGGCACTTCGCTAGTCCAACAAGTCCAGTTTACAAAAGGGAACTGAAGGAGTCACTTAGGCGAGGGACAAAACTTTATATCCTGATGAACTGATTCAACATTCTAGGATTTTCTCACTTTCTTCATTTCCTACAGCATATAATGCGTTTCTGAGTGTTTGGTAGCCCATTTGTGGGTGCTGCATTTAATTCAAGGGTTGCCAGATCCCCCAACAGAAAACAGCTACTACGTCTCTTAAATTAAGCGGACCTGGCAACCATGTTTGATCGTGCCAGCTGCTTCCGGGACGGCTTTCCACTCTCTCCTGTTATGTTTGGATTAGGGGTGGGCATTATGGTAAATAAATTATGTCACAATATTTAAAGAAATTTTCACGATACACGATATTTATCACGATACATGTGATCGCATACAGAATGCATCAGTAGCGACTTATTCTTAAAAACTACTATGAAAATATGATCCCACACTTAGTAATGTCATTTTTATTCAAGATGCGCTGCACTTCATCCAGTTACGCAGGACTAACTACACTCCTTATAATAAAACATGCAGTTTTTCAGTATTCTTTAAGCACTGACGATATGCTTGATATGCTTAGAGAAGCAAATTGTCTAACACTAGAACAAAATTTATCATGATAGGATAAAATATTGCCATGTTGCCCACCACTAGTTTGTGTGCATGGGTAGACTGAGAAAACCAATTGTGATTAGAGTAAGGGCATACCTGCGCTGAGAAATCCAACTACTGAGTTAAATCCAGCTCTCTTTAGTCCGATTTCTATGCCTTTAGCCAACTCCCAGAGTTCTGGACTTCCCAGACTGTTTTCAGACTGTTCCAGGTGTCGCAGATGTCACAGTTGTTGTTTTCCTGGTAATGCTGACTAGGTGTGTGCGCAACAAATGTAGTGGGGTCGCATTGGCCATTGATATTTGGATCAGAAAATGGGGTCTCAGATTTTTAGGCACCGTCACCAGTTTGGTTGATGAAAACTTCCAAGGTCACACCTGCTGAGCTATACGGCAAGCACCGAGCAGGAAATAGAAAACCCAGAAAAAAGTGAAAACATTTTTGTGCAGAAAGCAAGAGGGGAGCAGAACAAAAGAAATGCTGGAGTGGAGTGGCACCAGAGCGATCCCAGAACGTATTGAGCAGGTAGCTGAAATTCTTGCCGCTCCACTCCACTCACATGCTCTGGTCGTCAGTCAGGAGCAGAACTGCTATGCTGGGTTGACCTTCAAAGAGGCGCCCCTTTGTGGTGCAATAAAAATGAGTGGCTCCCAAATTACTGTATGGTCCTCTATCACTTAAAACCATAAATCCTTCTATACACACACAGGCTCACTGAAAATGACTGTTTAGTTAGCAAACAATTCAGTGTCTTTAAATGAACGACTCAGGCAGTGGTTGTTCTAGTGGGGGCCAGCAGTTCCCGGTGGCATTGTGACAACAAGCTTGCCCCTTTGACAAATGTCGAGACACCACTATCCTACAGGCAGCATCCTGTGAGCCCTGATGAAGAATCAGAGGTGATCCCAAATCGCAGTGACCACCAAAACTGAAATTAGCAATGAATATACTAAGAATACACAATGACTAAACCTTATACACAGTACGGTATACAGCTCGAGCCACAGATCTGATTATTACCATGCGATTAAACTGCACCTAAATGTAGCTATTAGGACTTTAAATCAGGTAAAAAGGCTGAACTGCTTTGAACTGCCTTCCTCTGCCAACTACAGCGTGACTGGAACACTGGCGCAGCAAACAGATGCTAGGCCAAGAGCGCCACAGAGAAGAAAAATCATAACATGATTTGAAGAGGAAAAAAAAGCTCAGTGTTACACAAGAACGAGGGGGGATTCTGGCACCAAGTCAGTGCAGGAGGTTGGTAATGGCTGCTTCTGTGTTTCACCTTAATTTATCCTTCTTGCTAGAACAATATTTCTTACTCTCCATTCTCATGGAGTCTAATTTCTCTCTCGTGCCTCCATCGTTTACTCTCTCTCTCTCTCTCGCAGCTTATGATTATCTCCTTTCCTTCACCACATAAAAATAGCACATAAAGGAATACACCAACACAAAATCATTTTGTAATATTGGGAACAGCTTCCAGTAGGTAGATAGCCATATTCCTGTAGTTACTAAAAAGCACAGAATATATACTCAGAGAAAAACTGAGTCTCAGACTCTCATTTTCAGTCACAGTTTACAAAAGGGAACTGAAGGAGTCACTTAGACGAGGGACGAAACGCTTCTCTCACAAAACCTTATATCCTGATGAACTGATTCAACTTTTTAGGATTTTCTGACTTCATTTCCTCAAGCATATACTACATTTCAGACTCTCCCCAAAAGTGTTTGGTAGCCCATTTGCGGGTGCTGCATTTAATTCCAGGGTTGCCAGATCCCCCAACAGAAAACAGCAACTAGGTCTATGGAAACAAGCACAAAAGAAGCAGTCTCTTAACTACACTCCTCATAATGAACCATGCAGTTTTTCAGTATTCTTTAAGCACTTGATATGCTTAGAGAAGCAAATTGTCTAACACTAGAACAAAATTTATCATGATATTTATAAGATAAGACTGAGAAAACTTAGTTAAATCCAGCTCTCTTTAACAGATTTCTCAATCTGATTTCTACGCCTTAATCCAATCTGGGAAATCGGAGTGTGGTGTTTACATGACTACTTGAATAACCAGCCAACTGCGAAAATACAGTTGCGATCGGATTATTAAATGCACTGTTCTGTTTACAATGGGACTGTGGTAGCCTAGTGGTTAAGGTACTGGACTATGGACCAGAAGGTCCAGGGTTCAAATCCCACCTCTGCCAAGCTGCCACTGTTGGGTCCTTGAGCAAGACCCTTAACCCACAATTGCTTGGATTGTAAGGTTGTATCAATTGTAAGTCGCTCTGGATAAGGGCATCTGCTAAATGCTGTAAATGTAATTGTACAATATCACTTCTTTCAGACGACAAAGATCAAATGGTCCCAGCCCTCTTCAGTCCCAAGATGGAACTGTCCTGAAAGATGAGGCATCGCTAGTAGGAACACTAACAACTGCTCATCTTTGAATCTGCAGTGACAGATGATACCATTCAGGGAGCCACAAACCCTAGAGGAGATTCTTCAAGCCATCAAGCAACTGAACGACAAACAAGCTTGCAGCCCAGATGGTATTCCCGCAGAGATATTCAAGGCTGGTGGTGAGGCACTCGCAAAAGAGTTTCAAGTGTTTACTAGGAGGATCTAAAATTATGAAGAAATCCCACCAGACCTCAGAAATGCTAATATTGCTATCATCTTCAAGAATGGCGACAAATGACAACATGTAGAAATTACCAGGATGTTACCTGGCTCTCCACTGCAGGGAAAAGCCTTACCCACGTGCTCCTAAACCATCTCCTCCCACTTCCCCACCGAGGAAATTCCTGAATCTCAGACCTTCTCACAGTACTACTGACATGAGTTTTGTAGCTACACGATCCAATGACTGTAACTGTCTCCAAGATAGGAAAGAAAAAATAGGGATCAAGGTTACGTCATTGCACTGACCATTTTCACCATCTCCCAGTGGCACTGCAATCAAGTGCCATCTTGAGGGGAAGATCTTCACCCTACATCACCTCAAGGCCAAGACAAGAGTGACTAAGGTAACAGTTTTTGACCTCCAACATGAATATGACTGCACATTTTTGCCTAGTCTGCAAAGGAACTCCAAATCCATCTTCATCTGCTACTCCTCACAGGTTCATGGTGGCAGTGGTTCACTTCTTACTTGGAGGGACACTCAAATCAGGCATAAGAGGATGCACATCTGCACCATGCAAACTCTCCATTGGTCTTCCACAGGGTTCATGTCCCGGTCCAATTCTTTTCTCCCCCTAAATCTCTAGGTGAAGTCATAACCTCTCATGGCTTCTCCTACCATTGTTTTGCTGATGACACTCTTTCTCCCCTTCCCTCAACCAGATAGCCAGGTCTTGACTAGCACCTTGACATGTCTCATTATAGATTGCCCCATTGTTACTTACATATAAATCCTAGCAAAGCTGAGCAGTTATATATTCCATGAGACACATTCCCATGTCAACTTTGTCCTTTTCACAGAAGAATACTTGGATCGCACCCTCCAAAAATGCAAGAAACCAAAAAGTCAGCCTTCATTCTTGCTCCAAATGACCTGATCTGGCAGGTTTCCCTGGAGAATCTGACAATTTCTCTCCATGACAGCCACTTAGCTACTTTTTTACTTTTATAATTGGATCGGACACAGCAATGCTGCTGAAGCTTTAAAAGACCGTTCACTCACTGTCCACTTTATTAGAGACATTCACCACATTGCTCTACCTTGTAGATGTAAAGTTGGTGCACTGTTTGTGTTAGTCAACCTTTAATCCTTCATCAGTGCCCACAGGATGCTGCCTACAGGATGCAGGTGGCTGGACATTTTTGGTTGGTGGACTATTTTCAGTAAACACTAAGGTGTTTAAATACTCCAGCAGCGCTGTTGTGTCTGATCCACTCATACCAGCACAACACACACTAACACCACCACCACATCAGTGTCAGTGCAGTGCTGAGAATGATCTCCCACCCAAATAATACCTGATCTGTGCTGGTCCTGTGGGAGTCCTGGCCATTAGGGCAGAGTATGTAGAGAAACAGATGGACTACAGTCTGTAATTAAAGAACTACAAAGTGCAGTGAGCACTTCAATAAAAGATAAGCAGAATATAAACTGAAAAATACAGAATGCCTAAGACTTTACGCAGAACTGTATCTCTTTGATCATCATGCAGTAACCTGACCCAAACCTTAAGACACAAGGAAGAAAATCCTCAAGGCTTTTCCTATATAGGCACCCGGGTGATGGAATGGACAACGACTGAAGATCAATGTTGCTCTTCAGCACTTACCTTGTCCATTTACAAACTGCATGGTCTACTCTACAGCTTTGTCCATGCACCATTTGTGTTTTCTCTTGGCTGTCTACCTATAATAACTCCTAACGTGGTTTTGATTTAATTGTTCTTGGTCCACAGCCCATTTGTATAAACATGAAGAGAATACATAGCACTTCTCTAAGTCATGCATGTAAGTGCAAACGTAGCTCAACCTCAAGCCAGTGGTGGAATCTTTCCCTTACAGGACTGTTCAGATGAGGACAGACATAACTAAGTACGAGGGAAGACATGCCGCACTGTGTTTGCCCAGAGCTTAGTGTAATACAGTCTGAGCACTGCATTGAATTCTACAAGGACATCTGCTTACAAAAAATAAATAACTCCAGAATGGAAGGAAAAAATCATGGTATAATAAGTACTCAAAGTAATGAGTTGTCAGTATACGAAAGGGTCTGCTTACAAGGGCTTAGGATGGCAGCAGCAGCAATGTGAGAATAAAATTATGTTTAAATTATCTGTTAAAATGAAGGCATCTTCTTTAACAAACTCCAGACTCTTTTGTGATTTCCACTGCAGAAATGCTATTCCCTCTCATTCTCACCGCTACAACATAATGGTACCAACACCATGCTTCAAAGTAGCTATGGGTGGTGTTCTTGAGTTTGGTTTTCCATGACATCATTTGCACACAAGAGAAACACTTTTTCACTAGAGGCTTCTTTCTTGCCACTCTGCTGGCTTTGTGTAAAGCCTGTGAGATGGTGGTCACACGCACAGATCTCTGACCGATCTCAGACCTTTAAGTTATTCAAAGCTGCCACTGGCCTCTGGGTAGCTTCCCTGATCAATATCCTTCAGCTAGGAGAGCCAGTTTGAGGGACTCTGAGGAAGAGGTAAAGCCTCTGAAATGTATCCTTCTCCTATTTTTAGCACACAGCCCTACTGACAGCACCTTTCCAACCAGGGTGGATTCTTCACGTCATCATGCACTGGACTACACGTTACTAGTACTGGAATCCTCAAGAAATCGAAACCACTACATCTGATGTCAGGTGGGAGCCAGTTAGCCTGGTGTGTGATCTGGAAGGTGACTGGTTAGACCTCACCAAGTTTCTAATGGTTACTCTATCTGGCCTGATGACTTATCCAAACCAGGTATTTTACTAATTAATTACTATTTCTCCAGTGTTATTTGTGTTAAAGTGTAAACACAGCTGGAGAAAGTACCAAACGTCAGGATTTTGAGTGATATATGATATTATGGTAAGTTGATACACTGTTCTCAGATTGTATTCATGAATTATTTCGAATCTGCCACTTTCAAAGTAAACACTAAACAGATTCCGCTGAAAGGTCGGTGAAATCAAAACAATGTACAGCACTGTGCAAAAGTCTTAGGCCACCATTGGATTAGATATACGCTTGTTTTAGCAATGACCATATATCATTATTTCTCTGACTCCTTATTAGAATATAACCAGAAAATAAAGGATATTTGTACACAGTATAAAAAAGACTGGGAAGCAAGTTTTTAGTATAACCCCAACTTACAAGAGCAGCATCTGGCAGCTTCATCTGGCTGCCAAGCTGACCCTTCTACACTCTGAAGAAGCTTGATCAGGAATGGTCTTTTTGGAAGACTAGCAGCCAAGAAACCAGTTTTTCAAAAGGGAGACAGGATGAAAAAGCCAAGCTATGCTAAAGCTCACAAAGATTAGAATGGAGACCAGTGGAAAAAAGTATTTTGACAAATCCAAGTTTGACATTTTTGGGTCAAAATGTCAACAATATGTTATATATGGCCATTATAGCATTGCTAAAACAACAGCAAGACTTGTGCACAGTACTGTCCCTGATAAAATCGTTATCTTCTGCATGACTCATGCTGTGGTTGTGACAACAAACGAGTGGTGCACTTGGGAGCCATCCACCACTGGACATACAAATCCTTGTTTTTTCCCCATCATGCCCTATATGGCTTTAAAATGACCCACATGCCTCAAGAAGCAGGGCCGGTTCCACAGTGGTGTGCAAACTCTGCCATTGTCCACTGGGCTCTGAGCACCAGTGAGAACGCTGCGAAAGAAATAATTATGTCTCCCAAATCATGTGCAGCCTATGAGGATCTGCTTCCATTATCCCAAACCGTAACAATCAGATCATGATCCTAACAAATGCAGTCTTTAAGGTTTTAACAAACCTCAGAGATAAACTGCGCTGTCCTGTTTCTGCTGTGGTTTACTAAAGGACAGACAGATACTCTACTGCTGCGAAGAGACGGATGCGATGGATTACAGGCAAAGTTGAGCAGACGTTTCCTCCGCTAAGACAAAGGAAGTGGACCGAGGAAATATTCTGCTCTTCTTGAGCATAGCAACACACAGCAGCGTAGGAGGTGCGAGAGCGTGCCAAAGCCACGGAGAAGAAAAGGAAAATGAGAAATAACAAAAACACGTGATTAATCTGACAGCCCAGCCCGACGGAGTTGAAGAAAAAGTCCTGTACACTTCAGACTCTCCACTTTACTGAAATACCAATAGTTTGCACATACCAATACCAATACCATTTGCCTAGTGGTTAAGGTACTAGACTCTGGCCCAGAAGGTCCAGGGTTCAAATCCCACTTCTGATAAAGCTGCCACTGTTGGGTCCTTAAGCAAGACCCTTAACCCACAATTGCTTGGATTGTAAGACTGTACCAATTGTAAGTCACTCTGGATAAGGGCGTCTGCTAAATGCTGTAAATGTAAATGTACCTGCGCCCCTTGCACATCGGTCACCTTGCACATCGGGACTTTGGTAGCCCAGTGGTTAAGGTACTGGACTCTGGACCAGAAGGTCCAGGGTTCAAATCTCACTTCTGCCAAGCTGCCACTCCACTGTGGACTGTGGTAGCCTAGCGGTTAAGGTACTTACAACTGATACAGTCTTACAATCCAAGCAATTGTGGGTCTTGCTCAAAAGTGGCAGAAGTGGGATTTGAACCCTGGACCTTCTGGTCCAGAGTCTAGTACCCTTAACCACTACGCTACCACAGTCCACAGGTATCAACAAATGATAAATAACATGTGCAAAATATTGGTATTTCAGTAAAGTGGAGAGTCTGAACTATGGACCAAAAGGTCCAGGGTTCAAATCCCACCTCTATCAAGCTTCCACTGTTGTGTCCTTGAGCAAGACCCTTAACCCACAATTGCTTGGGTTGTAAGACTGTATCAATTGTAAGTCGCTGCAACTGTAAGTTTTTATTACACTGCTTTTATCTACTGCCTTTTTGCTTAACATATAATGTTTGTTTATTTTTTAATGATTTAATTTTTGTGTTCAATCTGTACAACTCTTTTTGTTTTCTGTCTTGACTGTGCTGTACTTTGTAAACTGCTACTGGCTGCTAAATTTCCTTTGGGATTAATAAAGTATCTATCTATCAAATACGCTACGAGGAAAAGCCTAAGTGTGTTCGCTGCTAACAACAGACTGACAAGAAGTCCATTCAGGGTGAATTCATTGACCTCGTGGCTGCACAGACTTCTTAGTCAGTCCAAATCTCCTGCATGCACCAAACTCTATAGCCATTATAATCTTTTGTGGGCCCATAATAGGGCCTTGTGGTATTACTCTCTGCAGCTTTAAATCACAACTGAGACAAGCTTCTGCAAACAGCAAGGCTCTTGGCTCCATTAACACCAATCTGTGACAGCAGTTTGTTATGACACTGATCATTTGACCAAAACATCAAGTTACAAACAACAAAGAAGCCTGTGCCGCCGAGAGAGGAAGTCATTTGACTCACTCTGCTGAGAACAATTCTAAATATTTTCACTTCATAATAGGGATTGGCCTGACAGTTCCCTTAAGAATGTAAACACCGACGAATGCTATGTTTCAGGGATCATCACAGCATCACAACATCACAGAAGGCCATTTAATCCGTGTCAAAAGCACAATCTCTTGTAAGCATCATTAAAGAGCGCCAACCAAAATATTCTGCTCAGGAAATCTCTGTAGGTTCATCCACTCATCCAGGTCATGGTACACTTGAGCTTTTGAGCTGAAGGCAACTAGACTTCTTCTTGAGCTTGAAGACGTTTCACCTCTCATACAAAAGGCTTCTTCAGTTCTAGTAGGGTTGTCACCTTGGAGGTGGTTCTGGGAGTCATTGAGAGTGTTTACATACACTTAATAGTCGAATCTCTGTAGACATCTGATTATTCAAGTGCTCATGTAAACAGCATACTCCAACCTAGAAATCAGATTAAGAAATCCAATTAAGAGAGCTGGCTTTTAGCCCACCAATCGGATTTCTCAAAGCATGTATACCAGTGACCTGATTTCAATCGGTTTTCTCAGCCTGTGCATGCACACAAGCGTAACTGACATGGTTGCCAGGCCCACTTATTCTACAGTCTTGTATTTACCTGTGCTTTTTTATCCTGAGGGTTCTGGCAACATGCCATGGAATTAAAGGCAGGGAAACATTTACATTACATTTACATTTACAGCATTTAGCAGACGCCCTTATCCAGAGCGACTTATAATTGGTACAGTCTTACAATCCAAGCAATTGTGGGTTAAGGGTCTTGCTCAAGGACCCAACAGTGGCAGCTTGGCAGAGGTGAGATTTGAACCCTGGACCTTCTGGGCCAGAGTCCAGTACCTTACCTGCTAGGCTACCACAGGAGACGAATATCGAACACTGTGTCGAAAACTCTGAAACAGTGTAGATGAGAAAATGAAGAATTTGATTATTTAATATTAAAGTTTAAAGTTTACATCACATATTTATGTGTAATAAATGGCTGGTTGCAAAGTTCTGCAGTTACCGGTTTATGAAGTACATGTAAACACAATCACTGACCACCCTGTCAACAAGTGAGTAGTTAAAATCACAGGGGCCAAGGTGTGACCCATTTGCTAGTCGTTGCCCAACCATGCCATCCTGTGAGTCTTTAGGGTCATATGGGTCGTGGCATGAATGAGGGTTATAATGGGGGTTAATCCATTGAGGATTTGAGGACATTTTGGACAGAGAAGACAGATGGTTTGGAACAGGAGTAAAGGAGGCCATCAGTGTCCAATTAGAATGACCCTAATGACTCACATGATGGCAGGGTGGGGCAATGACTCGCAAATGGGTCACATCTTGGACCCTGTGATCCTAATGACACAGGGTGGGTCATGACTCTCAGGATCAGCTCCAATGTGTCAGCCCCACTAGAGGTTAAATACCTGGGACTCCCCATCCACTTCCAGAATAGAAGAAGCTTTTCGGATGTACAGTAAAACGTCTTCCATAACCAAGAAGTTGTCCAGTTGCCTTTAACTCAAATACTCAAGGCTTTGACAAAAACATTGTTAAACCTGACGCAACGCTAAACATATGGGAAATGAAGAACATCTCTGCGAACCACTGCAGACCTTTACAAGGTATCAGTAGATCCTGTAGGTCCAACAATCCTGCCTGAATCCATTTTTCCAAACTCTTTTTGTGTTAAGTCAGAAACCTGCTTGCAGTAGATTCAGCTTTCCATAATCTAAACTCCCAACAGGTGACTGGTAAACCTGCGTAAAAGCGCGACTGAAAACGCATTTGGAAGTGCGCCATACTGTCAGAAAAGTCACATTCTTGCCTAGGTCAGCTACTTTTCCTTTCGAAGTAATAACATACTTAGGTGTCGTAACGAACTCAGACCTCAAACTACCGTAACAAATGACCCGTGCGGATCTCAAACGCTTCCTTGAACCGAAAGTAACGCGCGGGTCTTACTTTTCAGCGGCGGTTTGCTGGCTGCCAGGGTCGAGACGTGTCTCTGCAAGCCGAGAACTTTCCTCTCCAACGTCCCGGATCGATGGCAAATAGAAACGATCTCCGCTTCAAGTTCCTCCAGGATGCTGACAGACTGCCTGCATAAATCGGAGAGCTGTCTGAGGATGGAGCACAGGCTGAATCCGCACACGTCCCCCAAGTCTGCAAACGGTGCGCCGCTGCTCTTTAGCGCGCTTTTGCACACGTCCTTAGGTACCACGGTGCGCTTACAGAACGGCATCTTCTTCACTTTGGCCTAACTTCAGAGTTGCACTTTGTCCGAGTCTGGTAGTGTCTCGTTTTCCTCGCACTGAAGCTGGTCTTTAGCTCCGAGGAGCGAGTACAGTGGAGGAGGCATCATCTCTTTTTTTGCCGTGCAGCTGATTGTCCACTGCGCGGAGCTCTGCAGCTCTGAACGAGTCCTGAGTGAAAGAAGCTGGGGGAGGATTCACAAATATGATGCTTTACAGGAAAAGCGCAAGCCAGCTACAGGTAGAACCGCATCTAAAACCTAAAACTACCACAACAGAGTGGGCATGACGAGCCATGTACAGTGGGGCAAGAAAGTATTTAGTCAGCCACTGATTGTGCAAGTTCTCCTACTTAGAAAGATGAGAGAGGTCTGTAATTTTCATCATAGGTACACTTCAACTATGAGAGACAAAATGAGGAAAAAAATCCAGGAGATCACATTGTAGGATTTTTAAAAGCATTTAATTGTAAATCATGGTGGAAAATAAGTATTTGGTCAATAAATTTGGTTCAACTCAATACTTTGTAACATAACCTTTGTTGGCAATGACAGAGGTCAAACGTTTCCTGTAAGTCTTCAGCAGGCTTGCACACACTGTAGCTGGTATTTTGGCCCATTCCTCCATGCAGATCTCCTCTAGAGCAGTGATGAAAATGACAGACCTCTCATCTTTCTAAGTAGGAGAACTTGCACAATCAGTGGCTGACTAAATACTTTTTTGCCCCACTGTATAACAGCGTTCTTACAATTCAAATAAAGAGGAGTAAGAATACATTCAAGAAGTTCTTTTGGCCTCCATGAAAAGCAAGACCCAGACCAAGATTAGTTCAAATCCCAGACTAAAAATGGGCTTCTATAGGAAATCACCACCAATATTTTAATTTCTTCCCAATTAAACCCCTTCCAATAATATATCATACCTCGTTAGGCCTTTATTAGCAACACCAAATTGCAAGTACTGGGCAGTTTGGAGTTTTGTAGTTCAGGTAAGACGGGGGTTTACTGGTAACATTGTCACATGCAGTTTTTGTTTATGCAGCACCTGTAATAGCAGGTAGGATAAAGTTCATGGGATTGTTGGTAACACATCTACCACAAAGTGAGTTTTGGTTCTATTTGAGTCATTCTGGGGCAGTGTTTAGTGTGTCGCCTCACAGCTCCGAGATCCCCAGATCCCGACCTCGGGCTCCGCCTGTGTGAAGTTTGCATGTTCTCCCCGTGTTCACTTGGGTTTTCTCCGGGTACTCCGGTTTCCTCCCACAGTCCAGATTTAGGTTAATTGATGTTTCCAAGGTGCCCCTTGCGCCCTGTGTCGCCAGCTAGGCACCAGCTTTCCCGCGACCCTGACTAGGATAAGCGGATAATGATTGAATGATTCAGTCTGTTTGTGCAGGCAACTGCTATAAATACTGGCACTCTAGTGTCTTTATAAATTTACATTCTGTTGGCAGGCCCTCCTTACTTAAAACATTTTCACGTGCCTGTCAGGAATCTGTTTCCATTATTTCTTTTTAAAAGACTGCTTATCGGATTGGGCTTCGACTACCTATGTACACTTACAGATCATTTTTTCAGTTCCACTTACCATATAGAAACACTTTGTAGTTCTACAGTTACAGACTGTAGTCCATCTGTTTCTCTACATACTTTGTTCTCTAATGGTCAGGACCCCCACAGGACCAGCGCAGATCAGGTAGTATTTGGGTGGTGGATCATTCTCAGCACTGAAGTGACACTGATGTGGTGGTGGTGTGTAAGTGTGTTTTGCTAGTTTGAGTGGATCAGATACAGCAGTGCTGCTGGACTCACCAATCAAAAATGTCCAGCCACCAGCATCCTGTGAGCACTGATGAAGGATTAGAGGAATGACGAACACGTGCTCAACGACAGATGAGCTACTGTCTCTGACTTTACATCTACAAGGTGGAGCAATAAGTTAGATGAGTCTAGTAGACTGCACAGTGAATGAACACAGTGTTTAAAGACTCCAGCAGCACTGCTGTGTCTGATCCACTCATACCACCACCACATCAGTGCCACTGCAGCGCTGAGAATGATCCACCACCCAAATAGCACCTGATCTGTGCTGGTCCTGTGGGGGTCCTGATCAATAGAGGACACTTTGGGCTCCTTAGTACCAATTGACACAGCCTACCTGAGTATTGTTGCTGACCATGTACATCCCTGCATGACCACAGTGTAAGATCTTGTGATGGCTACTTCAGCAGGATAATGCACCATGTCACAAAACTCAAATCATCTCAAACTGGCAGTTCTGAAGGCAAAAGGGGGTCCAAACCAGTACTAGCAAGGTGTCTCTAATAAAGTGTCTAATGAGTGTATGTTCACATGCATTAACTTGTTACTCCATACGTTCTAAGAGAGTGTATTGTGTACTTCATCACAGTATCCTTACCATACGATCACGTTGCCCAGCCCTATTTATTAGCACATTGTCTTTTGGTTCAGTACCTTGGCTTTAAATGCATGGTGTGCTATTTTCCCCCATACTTTCATAAAGCTTTTGGAGGCTATGCAAAGTTCACATAAACAAAAACAGTCATTAAAATAAATAATCAGCACTCACATCTGCGGTCTCACTCACGCCTCAGCATTTCACTCTGAGGACCACTTTTATGGGGAACAGTTTTGGATTGCAGCTCTCGTCCAATGAAAAAGTAAGCTTGGCAATCCTAAGTTTTAACAGCTGCACTCGAACACCGTAAAGCTGAATTCCAAGATCGGAAAAAATGCAGCCAGGTTCAACAGGGGAAAAAATCATTACGCTTCTTCCTTCGGTCCAGATGTTGGCCCCTCCCAAAGCTCACATCTGGTGCATATGATGTTTGTACACCCACTCTAGAGCAGAACTTGGCTCACCTATGTTTCACTCGTTCCATTTTTTTTGTTATTTCCCAGAATTGGAAGCCATCTCAGTGAAGAAGATGAGCTGCATATCATCCTCATCCACTCAAACCTTAGCACGAATTTATGTTCGCCTGTCACAGCGATACTGATTAGAAACATGTGGGAGCCTGTTGTGTTACCGCTCCAGAAACATGACTGTCTTCATGGCACACGGGTTCGACACGTGAGCACGACGACTCCTGCAGGACCTTGAGCGTGACCTTCCTCCCTTCTCGCTTTTCATTGACTTTTTTTCTTCTCATCTACAGCTCCAGCCTTTTCTCCCTCACCCTTTCTGTGCATCCACTGGCCAAATGTGATTGTGAAACCAAAGAGCTCTTGTGTAATCAGATCAAAGTGGCGTCTTTTCTTTTGCACGACGGAGACGAGGGGTCGAGGCAGAAAGAGTGCAGAGTCTGGCAAGCTTCACCTTTTATTTTCAGAAGCCTCAAACAGAGCAGGGCTTTGATGAAGAAGCAAACACCATTAAGACCTGCTAGTGAAGTAACTCGGGTTCATTTACTGGTTTCACACACAAGTTAGTCAATGAAGTTAAGACTTAGTGTCGAGTCTCAGTAACAATTATCCCAGGGATCGGTGCAAATACTGGCCTGAAACACCAGTCATTAATCTGAGAGTTAAATACTGTGACGGAAAAGTAATTTTACTTTCAAAGTCTTTTAAAGACATAAGTTTGTGGACACCCCTTTAATTATTGAGCTATTTCAGCAGCTCTCACATATAACATATTCATAATATAAAGCAGACATCTGTATTCCTCATGGACAAACACTTTCAGCAGAATGGGTGACTCTCAATATGACACGTCTAAAGGTTTCTGCTTCCAACAAGTCAGATCATCAACTTTCTGCCCTGTTGTAATTGAACAAGGCCCATATAGAAGTGGTTTGCCAACTGTGAGAACTTGATTGGTGTGAACGTTGACCTCCACTTCATCTGACACCTTAAAAATGCACTGGAATGCCAAAAGTGAACCAGGGCTTATTGTCTAACCTCAGAAGCCGACTTCACAGTCATGTTCCAAAAATCTAATGTAAAGCCCTTTTAGGTAAACATATGCTGCTGTAATAGCAAAGGTAAATGGCAAAGTCCATAATAATACCCATGATCTGGATGTAATTTGGTGTCTACACATTTTTGGCAATATACTGTATGTAAATTAGCAAATTTATATATATATATATATTCCTCCCTACAGAACAGAACTCTGGGATGTTGGTGGGTTTCCTCACATTAGCTGCTCGCTTCAGGTCCTTCCACAACATTTCCATTGGATTAAGGTCAGGACTTTGACTTGGCCATTCCAAAACATGAACTTTATTCTTCTTTAACCATTCTTTGGTAGAACGGCTTGTGTGCTTAGGGTCGTTGTCCTGCTGCATGACCCACCTTCTCTTGAGATTCAGTTCATGGACAGATGTCCTGATATTTTCCTTTAGAATTCTCTGATATCATTCAGAATTCATTGTTCCATCAATGATGGCAAACCGTCCTGCCCAGATGCAGCAAAACAGGCCCAATCCATGATACTACCATGTTTCACAGATGGGATAAGGTTCTTATGCTGGAATGCAGTGTTTTCCTTTCTCCAAACATAATGCTTTTCTTTTAAAAAGAAAAATTAAATTTTGGTCTCATCCGTCCACAAAACATTCTTCCAATAGCCTTCTGGCTCGTCCACGTGATCTTTAGCAAACTGCAGATGAGCAGCAATGTTCTTTTTGGAGAGCAGTGGCTTTCTCCTTGCAGCCCTGCCATGCACACCATTGTTGTTCAGTGTTCTTCTGATGGTGGACTCATGAACATTAACATTAGCCAATGTGGGATTCGCCTTCAGTTGCTTAGAAGTTACCCTGGGCTCCTTTGTGACCTCACCAACTATTACACGCCTTGCTCCTTGGAGTGATGTTTGTTGGTCGACCACTCCTGGAGAGGGTAACAATGGTCTTGAATTTCCTCCATTTGTACACAATCTGTCTGACTGTGGATTGGTGGAGTCCAAAATCTTTAGAGATGGTTTTGTAACCTTTTCCAGCCTGATGAGCATCAACATGTTCTTTAAATAAAACAGGGTGCCCACTCACACCTGATTGGCATCCCATTGATTGAAAACACCTGACTCTAATTTCACCTTAAAATTAACTGCTAATCCTAGAGGTTCACATACTTTTGCCACTCACTAATATGTAATATTGGCTCATTTTTCTCAATAAATAAATGACCAAGTATAATATTTTTGTCTCATTTGTTTAACTGGGTTCTCTGTATCTACTTTTAGGACTTGTGTGAAAATCTGATGATGTTTTAGATCATATTTACGCAGAAATACAGAACATTATATAGGGTTAGGTTTCACAAACTTTCAAGCACCACTATATATATAGTAAATTGTTCCACCCCTACTGATTAATAATGACAAACATTGTATTACTTTCAAGACAATGCAAAATACAGAGCATTTTCACTAGTGGTCTCAGACTTTTGGTCCCCACTGTATCTACTATTTTCTTCAGCCCTGCTAGTTTTGGTGGTCATGGGAGGGTCAGAAATTCTGGGGAACATTAGACTACTGTCCCACCTGAGCACCAGCTTCTATCACTATGTACACCGAAATTTAGTAAAATGACTTGTTTAAAATGCCTTACTATTAAATCAGTTTTATTTTTAGTTTAAAAACAATAAATCCAGCTATAATCAATGTTATAATCTTTTTTTATACACACAGTATATTACACAGAGTTTGAGGAAAAAACCTGTTAGGCTTAGTGAATAAAACAAACAAAAACAAGAAAATGCAGCATGTCTTTCATAAGCAGCAAGATGTACAATACAAAACAGATATTTAAAACCCATCTGACAGATTTGAACACAAACATACCTGGTACAGACTAAACTCAAGGACACCAGGTACTGCGTGGGTCATATTTTATCCTGGACACGAGCCCCAGCAGTGCTGGAACGGGACGAGCTGAGCCATACTGCAGCACTGTGGAGCTCCAAGCCAAAGGCTGCAGGACAGACAGGCTGAAACGCAGCAGGACCCGTATGGCTTTCTGGAGAAGAGCCACACAAAGTGGAACACACATTCACACACACAGGTATACTGTACTAGGGTGCCAGTGAGATCAAAGTAAAAAATAAAAATACTTCTTTCTCAGGCCTCAGCCACTAAAATTGTTCCATTTAACAAGCTCTTATTCTTTTCACTCTTCCCATTAGATCCATGTATTAAACCTGGTACAAATTTTATGTTGGATGCCTTTCCTGACACAACCCTCTCCATTACAAGGGCTTGGGATCAAGCTACACTTGCACGAATGTGTTCTGTTAATAGACACTGTGTTCATAACACAACTACCTACATATTCTGTTTTCTCTGTAAACTCTTCTTCCAGTACCAGTTCCAGCTCCACCCAAGCTGTTCTTCTGACATCAGTTCCAGTCCTCATACTGTTGCTCAGGCCAAATCAGAGGACTCCATAGCTCCCCCTCCCCTCCTCCGGTTGACTGAGGATACCATGCCACCAAAACCTACCCACTGAGGACATGAGAACCTACAGCGACTCTGTTTACTGGACTAAATAATGCCAATACTCACACAAATTCTCTACCTTATTATATTTATTATTATATACTAATGTCTTATATAGTTTTATATTCTCTGTTTTCTTAATATTGTATTTTCGTTACATATATATGACACTGTATATATAATAATAATATTACTGTAATATATTAATATAAAATTACTATATATTATATTTTGTATTATTCAATTATAACATAAAATATCAAATATTTTATTTAAATATCTTCTTTTTAATTGTTTAGCTTCTGTGTTTAAACTGGGTAACTTTTACGTAACTTTAATTCTTACATATAATATCTAGATCAGAGAAATCATCAGGTGTGTCGTGGAAGACGATCCAATTTCACCTGACTGGTACTCTAAGCGAGCGTGTGTAGTGACAGGCAGAACAATTACATTCTCTTCCACTAGAGGGCAGTAAGAGATCAGCTTCATGTTCAACTAAACAGGCCCAGGTTTCACACTGAGTAAATTGAGGCTGGATTTTTATTATATTTCAATAAAGAAATAAAATACATTTTATTTGATGGTGTTCCTTGTGAGTTTTCTGATGTGAAATAAGTGCTGTGGCTCAAAAGGTTTGGGAAACACTGATTAGATTGGATATTCAACAGATTAGACATTCAACACTGACTAGATTGCTCATGGAGGTTGGGTGCCTGAATCATTTACATTTACAGCATTTAGCAGACGCCCTTATCCAGAGAGACTTACAATTGGTACAGTCTTACAATCCAAGCAATTGTGGGTTAAGGGTCTTGCTCAAGTCTGGGCAGAGGTTGGATTTGGACCCTGGACCTTCTGGTCCAGAGTCTAGTACCTTAACCGCTAGGCTACCACAGTCCCAGCACAGAATCATGGCTCTCCAAAGTAGCTTTTCCTTGCCACTATCACCCTAGGTTTGCTCAGTTAAGGCTGTGGGCCTGGACAGTTGTAAAGCAGCTTTGAGACAATGCTCCATTGTAAAAATCGCTACAGAAATACACTTCACCAAACTGAAGCTGCATTTAAAAAAAACTTAGAAAAAAATCAGAATCTTGAATCTGCCAGTTCAATAGTTACTCCAAAATGTTTTCCATGTCTGGAAATAAGTGCCTTTAAATATCTGCCCTGTGCGAGAACCATGTTTACGGCAGTTACTGTAACCACAATTCCATCAGTTATGAGTGTGAGTAATTTGTAAAGCATTTTCCACCGATTTCTCTGTTACCACAATTTCTGTCTTTTCAAACTTTAAAGGGGCTGAACAACAGTACCAGCTTTACCAGTATAACCCAGTGTGAGCATGTTCACCTTTTTATCCACTGCAATGCCAAGCACAGCAAATAAAAAAGGCTACAACACCCAAGTTGCACTGGTTTGCCAATCACAACAAGAGGCAAGATATACGGGTTGAAAAACTCCACTCTCTCTGCTGTTTGTTTTGACCATAATGCAACCAAGTGACACTGCTATAGTTACAGTGACACATCAACCCGTGACAGCCCTAATCCTGTTTAATTCCATGCTATGACTGATGACCTGTTTGTAGCTGTTACAAATACTACACCCCAATAAAAGCTTAGTGATGCTGATTTTTTGACAGCTACACACTAACCTTCCATCTACTAGCTGCTAAGCTGTCAAATCATGCTACACCACTGCTGTGTTCCTTTAAACTCAGCTAAAAGCTTTATTTATAAGACTTCCTTTGACAAAGTGTGTGAGCTGACTGCAGAATTAAATATTCCTGTAAGTCAGGGATCCAAAACATATGGCCCTAACAACAGCCTGCCTAGGAATATCTAAAGCCGACTTTACCTCAGCCCGTGTTGGACTTGTATAAATAAGTGCAGCTCTGGATCCCACAGGTACTAAGACACATTCTGTTCCCCAGCATGTAGCCTACTGCCTGTTGTGTGGACAGGACTCGCACCGTCAGCCAGCCGGTGCCTGTGACTGAAAGGAAAGGTGGATTTACTGGATCTTCAGTTTTTACTAAAAATGTTTCCTGAAAAATGTACTGAAAAATCGATGAATGTGGAGAACAAGAGATTTAAAATGTTCAGTTTTAAACTTTTAAAGCATTAAAATTTCTTTCAATATCAATGTAGGCTGCAGTTCAGTTGTTATTGTATGTCATTTTTGGTAATGTAGGCAAAACTGGACTTTATGAATGAACGCACATTTAATTTAAAACAGGACTTAACGCTTGTAAGGAACCCATACTCATTACAGCGCTGTTAGGTTTGTAAGCTGAACATGTTTAGTAGAACTCAATAGACACTAGGGATGTCAATTTGGCTTGAAAATTACATTTGAATGTTGTTTACTAGCGAAATTCCGAAGAAATCACATTTTAAACAGTTATCTTCTTCTTCCGGTTTCTTCCGGGGTCGCCACAGCGAGTTAAACGTCCCCAACTCCCTCTCACCCCAACTCCCTGCATATCTTCATTTACCACAACCATATAACTCCTCTTTGGTCTTCCTCTCCATCTCTTGCCTGGCAGCTCCATCTCCAACATCCTCCTACCAATATATCCACTATCCCTCCTATAAACATAGTTATAATGCTGTAAAACTAGGTCCCTATAGTGCTGCTCGCACAATTTTAAATCAGTTATTTCCTACCTCCCCAGAAGAGGGCGCTTCAGTGTTTAAAATGTAATGTACCGAAACGCACAGAGCTATAGGAGAGGATTAGTTTATTGCCATTTGAGGGCAAAAGGGCTGAATCGTTGGCAAACTATTGTTATATAAATACAAACGTTTTATTCGTAATACGCGTTTTACTCACCAGTTCAAAAAAATTAAACATCCTAATTAAACATTTAAAACATGTTTAGATATACAAAGTTGTTGCACGAATAGTACGTCTCTCTGCTCTGAATAAGAGGCGTTCAATCAGGATTAAGAGGATTTGACATCCTTGGCAAGTGGTGCTTCATTCCTCGAGAGTAAATAATTAAGTTCTAGTGTTGGATGCTGCACCTTCTGTAAGCTGCCTGTCGTTGTTGGTTCCTATTCAACAACTTCTCCTTTGGATTGCTGGTCTCATCCCACACCTCTTGTCCTTTGGTGTGTACTTTAATGGTTTGAAAAAATGTCCGGGAATGAGACCATGAGTTTACAGGCATCTCATCATCCTGCCTCTCAAACCATCTCGTCTACTCTTGCTTTCTTGGACCCCACTACGACCTGGTACCCACATTTATCAGGATCTGTTATTATAGGGATGTCTATATCCAAGGAATCTACTGCCTATAAGCAGAATTCGGAGTCCGTGCAGATCAGGTCGATTTTATACTTCTCTTTTTGGGCTATACACGTACCGTTATTATAATTTTGCATCTATGGAATTACAAGTCAGGAAAAGCAAGGTTATACAATTTTCCTTGGAATGTCAGAGGAAACCTGAGCAAAGTAAACCCATACAAACCTGGAGAACACAAACTCCACACAGAGTACATGGTCAGGATCAAACCAGGGATATCTACAGCTGTGCAGTGACCACACTTACCGCTGGCACCACCGTGCCACGCTCCACATAAATGCTGCCCTAAAACAGGGACCACCCATGTTGTTGCTGGGTGTAGAAAGACGTTAGTTACAGTGGAGCAAAAAAAAAAAAAAGTATTTAGTCAGCCACTGATTGCGCAAATTCTCCGACTCAGAAACAGTAATTGGTTAGCAATTACATAGAAAACTAATTTTCATCATAGGTACACTTCAACAATGAGAGACAAAATGAGAAACAACAATCCAATAAATTACATTGTAAGATTTTTAAAGAATTTAATTGTAAATCATGGTGGAAAATAAGTATTTCAGTATCATGACAATGATCCCAAACACACCGCACGGGAAACAAAGGAGTGGCTCTGTAAAAAGCATTTCAAGGTCCTGCAGTGGCCTAGTCAGTCTCCAGACCTCAACCCCATAGAACATTTGTGGAGGAAGTTGAAAGTCCATGTTGCCCCAAAACATCACTGCTCTAGAGGAGATCTGCATGGAGGAATGCGCCAAAATACCAGCTAGTGTTCAAACCTGGTGAAGACTTAATGGAAAGGTTTGACCTCTGTCATTGCCAACAAAGATTATGTTACAAAGTATTGAGTTGAACTTTTGTTAGTGACCAAATACTTATTTTCCACCATAATTTACAATTAAATTATTTAAAAATCCTACAATGTGATTTCCTGGATTTTTTTCCTCATTTTGTCTCTGATAGTTGAAGTGTACCTATGATGAAAATTACAGATCTCTTTCATCTTTCTAAGTAGCACTTGCACAATCAGTGGCTGACTAAATACTTTTTTGCCCCACTGTAAGGCTGTTTCAGAATCAGAATCGCAGAATCACCTGGGAATTCACGCCATGTCTAATTTTTTTGTTTTTTTAACAATCCAAACCACGGGGAAATTAGTGGTTGATGCGTTGGTACCTGACTATACAATCACTCCTGTACAGATTACAAGATTCAACATTACAATGAGACTATTCTACATTTAAATGCATCACTCTTCGAATTCAAACGCTCGAAGACCGTCCCAATACACACTTATAGGTATGATCCAGTAATACACCTGTGTCACAAGCGTACTGGTTAGCTACCGTTTGATGCCTTGGCCCCCAGCAAACGGATTTTAGTAATGCAGCCCCTCTGCTATCAACAGATCTACAGTGGTGTTTAGGGCTGGGTATCAATGCTGCGTTAGCCGGGATGGTCAAACGTTTAGTGTGAACTGACTTGTGGGTAATGTACCTGGAAAACAACTTCTCCTCAGTTACTATTATTGATAAGTAATTTCTATTACTGAAATGAACATGATCCAAAAGGAAAGTAACCATTTTTACATTAAGTTGTCATCTTCCCATTTAAACCTATTTTACTTGCATTCATTTCAGCAGTAGCTCTGACTCATTGACTCAAGAAGTTGCGTTTCAAGGTCACTCCTTTAGAACATTAAACCACTTTGAGCTTTTTACTTACAAGTTTTAACGGGAGGAAAAAAGCACATGGTAAAGTGATTACGTTTGAAGTTTAAATAAAAATATATTCTTTATGCCTAAACATTTGGCACTTTTTTTTTCACCATTTTGGAATCAAAAATAACCGAAATCGATAACAATAATCAGAATCGATAAAACGCAAAACAATACCTAGCCCTATTGGTGTTCACAATCTTTTCTAATATTAAATAAAATCTTTACCTGTAATGACTACTACTGGAACTAACACCTACATAGACACTTACAGGGGATCTGCACATTTATGTTCAAATTTAATGATTATGACCTTTTTAATAGCTCTAACAGGAAATACCATTTCCAAACTGTTTTTAAATAATCCTAATTTTCTTCAAGTTTTAAATTCCAATTCAATTAGCACCAAACCTGTTCCTGACGAGCTATAAAGTAGAGTCCAAGGCCTAACAATTGTAGCTGAGAGCATGAAAAAGAATAAAAATAGTAGTAGTCAATGCTTAGCTGTGTGTACGCTTCCTATTTAACAAACTTGGATTGGACGTTGTGGAAATATCCATTGTTGTGGGATATAAAATTCAGAAAACTGAGCAAAAACAGGCTTACTCACTCTGCCCCAGATATAATCTCATGCCTGCCCTCCTACAATTCCGGACATTATTAGACCTTGAATATGATAAAATAAATTTAAGACTAAGGACCTGCAGGTATCGTTCTGCATCTTCATCAATTAAAGCACATCTCAATCACTCAGAACCATCACATTATTGTAAATATCGTTTTATTTGAAACCAGTTTGTGGAAACCAGTCCTGAGGGAGCTTAGCTGCTGCTCTGTTTGGCAGCCAGTCTCTTGTCTCTCTCCTCGGCGATGGTCAGGCGGATACCCTTTCCACGGGGAATGGACACCCATGGCTTGTTGCCCTGGGTAAACGAACAAGCAGACAACAGAACTCGAGTTAAGAGAAGAACTCACCAACAGTACCGATGTTATCCTTACATGTGCTTATTGGGGAGTTCATTTAAATGAGCAGGTTTATCCTAAAGGCTCCCAAATATGCATTTAAAGTTAACGATCCAGAGTGCTGGATCAACAGAAGGAACCGATTTGCTGAACCTAACATTTACAGTGGTGCTTGAAAGTTTGTGAACCCTTTAGAATTTTCTATATTTCTGCATAAATATGAATTAAAACCATAGGATTTTCACATAAGTCCTAAAAGTAGATAAAGAGAACCCAGTTAAACAAAATATTATACTTGGTCATTTATTTACTGAGGAAAATGATCCAATATTACATATTAGTGAGTGGCAAAAGTATGTGAGCCTTTGCTTTCAGTATCTGGTGTGCCCCCCTGTGCAGCAATAACTGCAGCTAAACGTTTCCTGTAGCTGTTGATCAGTCCTGCACACCGGCTTGGAGGAATTTATCTACTTTCAGGACTTGTGTGAAAATCTGATGATGTTTTAGGTCATTTATGCAGAAATATAGAAAATTCTAAAGGGTTCACAAACTTTCAAGCACCACTGTACACAATCTGATAACTGCAGAAAATCAGATGGTCAGGAATCCAATCGAGTTTCATTTTCTCCAGCATATACCGTGTTCGAGTCTCCACAAAGCGTTCGGTTGTTTATTGAGTGCTGCGTTTAATTCTGGGGTTGCCAGATCCCACAAGTTAAAAAACCAACCAGGTCTATGGAAAATTTCAAAAAGCAGACCTGGCAACCGTTACACTCGCGCTGTGAGAAAACCGATTGGAACAACAGCATGGTGTATAATCTGAGAAATCTGATCGGAGAATCTAGATTGGAGAATGCTGTAAACATTAAGTGCAGAAATCTGACCACGATCGAATTATTAAATGCATGTAAACATACTTCCTGCCAACATGGGGCTAATTATAATTCTGCAGTGTTTCCACTAATGGCTTTCTCATTTCTGCAGCAAACACAGATCAGCTACGATATTGCAGCAGTATTCATCTCAAGTGCTGGAGCGTTTTCATACCTTGCCAATGACAAAGATGTTGGAGAGCCTGGTGGCGAAGCTGTTGCCAGTGCTGTCCTTCACGTGCACCACATCGAAGGAGCCAGGGTGCCTCTCTCTGTTGGTGATCACACCAATACGGCCCAAGTTAGCACCGCCTGTCACCATGCACATGTTACCTGTGTAGAGGAGAGACAAGAGGTCAACAGTCATGGGATGGGAGCTGAACAGCGATCAAATGAAACTCGGGGAACAAGGAAATTATTTTATTGCTAAAATGAATTACTTATTCAGTTTACAACAGGTTGTATATGGATTAGAATGTGAACACTTTATAAACAAAGGCTAAATCATCGGGTTTTTACATCAGTATCAGCCACAAGAAACTCAACATCCCTATTAGTTTATGCTATGCATGTATTGCAAACAGCACGCTCTGAAGCCCTTCCACACTGAAGACAAGGCTGCCTCTGAAATAGGAAACAGATCCCTGATCCCTCTTCACTACTGCACTAGAGAGAGACTATTTAGTTGACCAAGTAGCACTTCCTCATCAACAAACCAGTGAGCCGTGTTTGTGTCACTCATGTAAAAAGTATAAAAACAAACTGAATTTAACCATTTAGCAGCTTTCAGAAATATGAACTTTACTACTTTACCCCCAAACAAGTAAACCCTAACCAAATATACCCAGAACATAAAATCCCAAATGATCAGGCATCAGTTAAGCACCTCCAGAGCTCATTCCTTAGAAGCCAGTACAAGCTGGGGTCTTTCACCCAAATAACATGTTTAAAATATGCCGCTCAGGTTAGAATAAAATCCATCCATACTACTTGCTACATTAAAATGATAAAAGCAGACATAGCAGAGCAGGTTGAGCTAGCTTTGTGGTCTAGTCTTCAAGTGAATAAAACTGACCTGTGTCGAACTTGATGAAGTCTGTAATCTTGCCGGTCTCCAGGTCGATGCGGACGGTGTCGTTGGCCTTGATGTGGGGGTCAGGATAGCGGATGGTGCGGGCATCGTGGGTCACCAGGTGAGGGATTCCTTTAGTCCCGATGAGGATTTTCCTGACCTTGCACAGCTTGTACTGCAAACGGGCAAAGGGCAACAGCATGAGAAGATTAATGTGGAGTTGCTAGCAAGCTTATGATATTCAGCAGGTTAGAAGACGTTTTACAAACTCATCATCGATCAGTGTACATGGTCACAAAAAATACATCGATGAACAGATACATAAACAAAACCTGAGTCCTAGTCATCTGGGTAGATTATCATTACTAGCAAGAGCTGGGATGGCACCATGTAGCTTTTTTACTTCTTAGCAAATCACAGCTATGGCAAAATGTGTCTTGGAGCCAAATTCCTACTTCCACAAAGCACATCTCATGCAAATTAAATCACTTACTGAACCAAATCTGAAGTTAAACCGCTAATCCTTCGAACATGCTGCTCACCTTGGCCTCCTCGTTGGTGATGCGGTGGACGGTGAAGCGTCCTTTCACGTCATAGATCAAACGGAAGTTCTCCCCAGTCTTCTCGATGCTGATCACATCTGTAACAGTACACCACAGTCCATCAGCACAGCCCCAAACCTGCGTTACTTCATGTAAACACCGGCCTTGTGTGGATGACACCATGGGCCCCTAATGAGACTCTGCAGGCTGCAGCATCACACGGTCCTGACAATGACTCACAGCTGATTTAATATCCTCTTGGCAGTTACTTTACTCGTGCTGGTTGCATGACTATGGCTCCATTAAAGCACGTCAACGTGCGCCAACCTTGGAGGAAGAACATCACAGTCCATCCATCTGTTACAACCATAGTCAGGTCCAACCATTACACACAAAGCCTACACTGCAACAAGGTGGAGGGAAGCACGGTGGCTTAAGCTACATAAGATGTATAATAAAAGCTTTATACAACTACTTTGCATGACTGGACCGCATAGTGAGGAACCTCCTCTCCAGACAGACGAGCCATCAGTAATCAGTTCATGGAAGGTATCAATAACATTTAGAACACACAAAAAAAACTTTGACTCGGTCCATCACTGTATGAAACCATATCTACTAAGTTTTAGCAATGTAACGCAAATAACTCACTGATTTCAACAAGAGCAAGCATTTATTCTTATACACTGTGGTGTTTTGAGTTCGCCAAAAGTAGGCTGGACTCGAGGTTCTTGGCAAGCAAGAGTGAGATATTGAAGTGAAAACAGACCAACACGATGAAGCGATTAACTCAAGTCACGTTAATTTAGTCGAGTATAAAGCTGATCACTGAATGTTATTCATGGTTAAAAGCAACGTTTTTAGTAGGCGTTTCAGGGTGGATTTCTCCTTTTTCGTTTTCGTTAACAGAGAAAAGAACAATCATGAAAAATCCTAGACAAATGAATCCCCACCACAGTCTGATTTGTTTCACTTCACAGGCATTCTCTATCTAAAAAGTCAAAGTCAGGACAAGTAAAATCAGGCTATTTGGTTTTGCAAGATGGCGTCAAATTATAATATACTGTAGAGTCAAACTAAAAAGTAAGTATATAAGTAAAAAGGAAGGAAAAGTGGAAAGACAAGGAGGCATTATACATTCATGCCTATTTAATCAAGTCAGATTTATTTATATAGCGCTTTTTACAATGGAGCATTGTCTCAAAGCAACTTTACAAGTTTAGATTATCTCCTAATAACTACGTCCAATCCCAAATTGAGCAAGCCTAGGGCGACAGTGGCAAGGAAAAACTCCCTAGTTCTAGGAAGAAACCTTGGGAGGACCAAGACTCAAAAAGGGACCCAACCTCCTTGGGCGGCGTAGATGATAAATCTAAGAGAGAAACTAAAGTCATAGAGTCAAAGTTCGAATAAAATGTGAAGTATGCACATCGACATTAAGTGGCCCGGGTATGATGGGGCTGGAGCTGATGACGGAAGCAGCTTGAGTGGAGCTACAGCAGATGAACATCATGTGTGGGGCTGGAACTGCCGGAACACAGCTAAGTAACTTGGGCACATTCATTTATAGTCGGTGTTAATCATGTATATTTATTTATTGGGCCGGTGCAATTAGATTAAGATTAAAGTGGATCCCCCGCTTTTTTTCTATTTAAAGGTTTTTCACCTTATGGAAAATGCCCAAAGGAAAGCCTAGACTATTAATGATAACAGTTAAAGGAAAGCATCGGGTGTTTCACTGAGTGGAATCCAGTTCCAAGAACCTCCAGAGCAGATCATTGTCTCACTTCAAGCCACGAAACGTCAGTACAAAGTTTGCTAGGCTGACTTGTCAAATACTAAACAAAAAATCAGGTGCATTTGACTGTTAAACAAGCACAGAACAGATGCTGCATCTGCTGGAGTATCATTTTTGGTGGTATAAATTAAAAACATTCAATTTGATTTAGATCCGAATTGATTGAACTCTGAACTGTTCTGGGTCCAGTGTGTTGGTGTACAACATCAGGACATTCTGGTAGGACCATGCTGGGGGAAAGCATGGAGCAAGCACTTCCATTGTAAATATGCAAGGGTTTGCATACTTAACCCCTGAAGGGACTCGGGTTCCCAGAGAACACAATGCGTAGGCATGGCATCGCCAGTGGAACGACGGGGTACTTCACCCAAACACCATTTAGGCCCCGTCACATCAGAGAGATTTCTCCATAGTTCTTAGAACTGTAGGGAGAAAAAGCCCCCTTGATCACGTGTTCTCAGCACAGGAACTGGGGGTGACTGTAGTTCTCAGAACATCATGTATACAGACTTTGTTCAGCTCCTACAGGACTCAGCATAGGAACTTCTCAGCGCATAGGAAACCCAAGTGACCTAAGAACGCAATGAATGGTCCAGACAAGCGCCTATGTTGACTGATTTTTAATATCCGTGTACGTGACAAACATTTTCGCACTAAAAATGGAAAAAACGCATTTCAGGGGCTGCATCCTTCGAAGGACACGGCCTATGAAGATGTCCTTGGAAGGCTACGCAGACCGCGGCAAAGGCCGAACCGAAATGAGAGTCTCCTCTGCCTTGGACTTCATGCACCATATCAGAAAACAGCTATAAGCTTTAGGAAATTGGAGCCAGAAATTGATGTTAGTTTATGCTGTTTTTGGTTTTTCAATTACTGGAAGAGAAGGCGATTCACCACAGACGCTGGCACTCATTGCCCCCCTGCTTTTGCTATTTAAAATTTAGATATTCGAGTTGAAAAATCCTTACATTTAAATAATACATATTCCTCAGCCAACCGTTCCGATGGCCCCAAATTCCCCTCACGCGCAATGCATATCGGGATACGTTTTCAGGGAAAAGATCGCATTTTTCGGCCTCATATGAAGGAGCCTTCAAAATGGGACAGCCTTGGCGCTATGCTATGACGCCATCGTTCTTCCAATGCAGCTTCCGAAGGCTGCAGCCCCTTAAATGGGATTCAGCTACTGAAGTCCAGGCTATACTGCAATGGAGGAGCAACACGATGGAGAAAACCAATTGGAAAACGTTTTCACTTTGCCCTCAGCATTCCTACCTCTGGTGTGAATGCAAATCAAATAAGGCATTGGAAGGAATGTAAATTAGTCCCTATAACCTAAAAGCGCCTTTATCTCCACTTGGCCTGATCAGAGTCATGGAGTGCCTAAGGATTTAATACATAGGCAAAACAAGACACAAAATAATCAGACGTCGAATAGTTTCTTTTTTTAGCTGGATGTAAATATTGGGTTTATACCAAAGAACCCGGTCCAAACCCTTTGGATTCATTATTTAATATAGTATTAGAACCCTGTTCGTGACAAGCAAGGTTACATCGATACGACTCGGACTTATTCACACTGCTAACTACTTTTAAAAAGCTATTAAGATGTAATTTGGACGCCAGTTACTCAAACTTTCCAAGTGTGCAGGAGCAAATCCACCTTCTACTCGTGCAATAACCCAGACAAGACTTGTGATGACATACCCATAAACCCAGCAGGGTAGGTGATGTCCGTGCGGACCTTGCCATCAACCTTGATGAACCTCTGCATGCAGATCTTCTTGACCTCATCTCCAGTCAGAGCGTACTTGAGCCGGTTCCTCAGGAAGATGATGAGGGGAAGGCACTCCCTCAGCTTGTGGGGACCGGTGGAGGGCCGAGGGGCCTGCAGGGACAAGCAGAGCCATTGCAGTGAAACAAACCTTTACACTCCCTGCATTACACATTAAGGGAAAAGGAGAATCAGGGCTACTCACAAACACTCCGGTCAGCTTATCAAGCATCCAGTGCTTAGGCGCTGCGACGCGCTTCAGGTGCTTCTTCGGTCCTCTGGCCTGAACCACAAACACACAAGTAATGAGTGTTAGCGGGGGTTATGTTACACACCTTCACATAACCATTACTGAATCACACGGGGAACTCGCTTAGCACCAGCGGCTGTTCCACACGCACACCAACAGAGCGGCGAGGCCTGCTGCAAGCCACACGCTACAGCTAAGAACCGCTCTAGTTGTATTATTCATGCATACAACTCTAAAACTACGTGAAAACCCGATAGCAAAAACAAAGGAGTTGTTTTAAGAGACCCTACTTTTATCCCAAATATTAAACAACCATAACTGTAGCTTAGCAACGAAGCTAATCACCGACACCGTCCGAAAACTACATCAGTCAACAGAAACGGTCATAAAAACTAAAAACAAGCCCTCACGGGACTAATACACAGACTCATCAACACACAAGATGGATATTTAACACACGACAAGACTTTATTTGTGTTATGAAACGTATAAAAGCAGATGATTGTGGATTAAAGCTGAGGAGAGACGCGAAAAGAAATCTGCTCACCATGTTGGAGTCTGCGGAAAAGGGCCTCCTACTTCCGAGGGAGGGAAGATATGGGCAAGTACGGGAAGCAACAAGGGTCAGTCCGAAAGCGAGTGCGCCATGTCACCAGGCGCCCTCTAGAGGCTGTGTTCAACATTGAACTTCAAAGGTGCCTGACTGAAAGAAAAGAAAGAAGCTGGAAGAAAGAATGAAGGAAAGACAGCGAAAAAACTCTTTCTTTCCTTCATTCTTTCTTCCAGCTTCTTTCTTTTCTTTCATGAATAAATAAATGAATGAATAAATAACAATGATAATAGTGATAAATAAATAAATAAACGAATAACCAAGGAAGTTAAGAATGACTGAAAGAAAAGAAAGTAGCTGGAAGAAAGAATGAAGGGAAGAAAGCGAAAAAACTCTTTCCTTCATTCTTTCTTCCAGCTTCTTTCTTTTCTTTCATGAATAAATAAATGAATGAATAAATAACAATGATAATAATAATAATAAAATAAATATGAATAAATAAATAAACGAATAACCAAGGAAGTTAAGAATGACTGAAAGAAAAGAAAGAAGCTGGAAGAATGAAGGAAAGAAAGAGTTTTTTAAATTTTATTTCCTTCATTCTTTCTTCCAGCTTCTTTCTTTTCTTTCAGTCATTCTTAACTTCCTTGGTTATTTGTTTGTTTATTTATTCATTCTTTAATTCATTTGTTCTTTCTTGTTATTCTCTTTCTAGTATTTACTTCTTATCTATTGTCATTTTAAAAATAATTTAACAAAACACACATTTCACTTGAAAATGCACAGTTATAGTTTGAACATGTTCTAAATAGTAAACATTATCTTATATTAAAAATGATGTAAAGAACAAGATGAAAGAGCTGGGGGTTCATAGTCAAAGAATCTTATGGTGATCAGAGACGTGGGGTTGCCGATGTCTCATGTGATCCCTCTTGGCTGTGTTACCTTCTGGTTCTCCTCTTTCTAGCTATGCTGCTATAGCTAATGCTGCCGGGGTCTCATGCTACACATGGCATCAGTGATTGTTAATAGACACTGTGCTCTTAATCAATAACTAACTACATTTTGTGTTTTCTCTCCAAGCTGTGTTCCGGCAGTTCCAGCCCCACACATGATGTTCATCCACTGCAGCTTCACTCAAGCTGCTTCCGTCATCAGCTCCAGTCCTGCCATACCCAGGCCACACCAGAAGGCAGTAACCCTCACCCTCCTCTGGTTATCTGGGGACGAAGTGCCGCCAAGGACTTTCCTGCTTAGACTCAAGATCCTGGAGTGACTGTGTATCAGACTACTTAGTGCCGATGTGCATATTTTACTTGAACTATGACTCCATGACTTATTAGTTTAGATAAATCAGTTTCATTCTTAGATTTTTCATCTACGCCGCCCAAGGAGGTTGGGTCCCTTTATGAGTCTTGGTCCTCCCAAAGTTTCTTCATGACACTTAGGGAGTTTTTCCTTTCCACTGTCGCCCTAGGCTTGCTCAATTTGGGATTGGACGTAGATATTAGGAGATAATCTAAAATTGTAAAGTGATTTGAGACAATGCTCCATTGTAAAAAGCGCTATATAAATAAATCTGACTTGATTTGATGAAAGGCATTCAGCTTACTGTGGGACTGTGGTAGCATAGTGGTTAAAGTACTGGTCTATGAACTGGCAGCTCCAAGATTCAAATCCCACCTCTGCCAAGATGTCATTGTTGGGTCCTTAAGCAATACCCATAACCCACAATTGCTTGGATTGTAAGGTTGTATCAATTGTGTCTGGTAAACAACATAAATGTAAATCTTATAGGATCACAAACATATATATACAATATCGCAGATTTTAACGTTTAGGCATTTGCCATATGCTTGGACTTCGTCTGTATGGAATTTGTATGTCCTCCCAGTGTCTGTCAGGGTTTACTCCTGTTACTCCAGTTTCCTCCCACATCCCAAAGACATTGATTGGTCGCTTCGTTGATGCTGATGCAACATTAAATAAAACAAACAAACAAACAAATTTGGCATTTGGCAGACGCTCTTATCCAGAGTGACTTACACCTGATCTTACAGTCATACAAGGTACAATTCAAGCAAATGTCAGTTAAGGGCATTGTTCAAGGGCCCAACAGTGACAGATTGACAGTGGTTGGGCTTAAACCCTGGAATTCCAGTCCAAAGTCCAGTATCTTAACTGCTACATCACCGCTGTCCATGCAGTGTGCATACATATAATAAAGTACTCAATCAAATATATATCAGTGCATCTCAGAATACACAACACATCTAACCTTGAGGGTAGAAAAATGTGGCTTGGTATCAGAAATCTTGATTCCTACTAAAGCATATGTATGTAGGTCAGAACTTGTCGCCAACATCATGAATCAACGGACCCAATTTACTTTGTGTTACTAATACATGTATAGGCTGGTGGAGGAGGTGTAATTGTGTGGGAAATATTTTCTTAGTATACTTTGGACCCTGTTAGTACCAATCAATCATCACTGAGAGTTGAACCATTTGTCTTTCAATCTGCAGCACAAACCCTTCTCTGCTGAGCCCTGTTGAGTTTGAATATGGGATCATGTAGCCATGATTATGTAGCCTCCTATAGAATGTTGCTAGTTTTCAATATATGCTAGCTTGCCCACTGCGTTTAGTTTTTAAAATCAGGATTATCAATTGCTCTTGTAGCCATACATCTGGTACCAACTGTTTAATGTCAACAGTAGTGATAAACACTTTTAGAGCAGCGTACAGTATATGGTTTTGGAGCTGTACTACTTTATTTGAAGATACAGTATTTGGTTGGGGTGGCATGGTGACACAGCGGGTAGTGGCTGTACTGGGTTATGTATGTAATCTCTGGTTCTGGTTACTACCTGTAACGTTCTGTATTGGAGTAACTATGAGAACTGTCCTCCCACATTCGAGGTGTATTGGCTACTCTAAATCACCCCTCGTTGATGCTTTGCTGAAATGGTATCCTGTTTAGTGTGTTCAAACCCGGCATCATGCTAAAGACCGGATAAAGATATGAATTAATGGTGCTGAGTCGGGTTCTCGGTTATTTTGCCGCTTTTGTCATGAATATCTGGCAACCCTGCTTATATTTTGTGAGTTTAACTCGAGTGTAAACTGAGTTTAATGTGGAATGGACTACTGACTACGAATTTGGACATTTGTAATTTGTGTAAACTGAGTGTGTTATGGGAATGCACTGAACCTATTTGGAGCCATGAGCTTTAAATGTATGATATGCCACATGAGCAAAATGGTAATTCGTTGGAAAATAGGCTACTGTAGCTAGCATTTATGGAAAAAAGGGTAATATACAATTTTTAGAGCTATAAAAAGAAGGAACTGTGTTTGCTTTAGAGTTAGTACCACACTAATCAGACAACAGTTTCTTTACAGTTACAGAAATCACTATGAGAAGAAAAGATACAACAACAAATGAACCTTAAACACAATATGACAAGAGAGATATCATAGAGATATCAGCTTATCTAAGTTTTCTCTCTAGCCACGGGTTGACGTGGAGGTTTTGTTCAGGAAATACCAGACGATGAAACAGATGAGCTTTGTGTTTATGGTAGGAGATAAAGCCTGTCAGTTACTAATCTCTTCCTCTGGCCTATACAGGCGCTTTCTGGCTGGTTATTCACAGTTTCCTCAAAGCTTTATCAGTTTTTGTCTGAGCCTAATATTACAATATTGCAGTTTATGTATGCTGATGGACAATCTTTAAGGTTAAGGCGTTATTCGTTTAGTCTTTAATGTCTGAGCTATGTTATTTTTTATCTAGAATGCTGTGCATTGGCGGTTTAACATCCTACAGTAATCTGGGCAGGAAATATCGGACAAGGATGGTGACAGTCGGTCGTGGCCACTAGGCGGCAGTATGCTTTCAAATACAAAGGGTGAACGGTATGGATGTGTACAACCGAATAACACAACTTTTTAAGTTTTTAAAAAACACAACACTGTGTAAAGAAAGTTATTTGGAAAAATTGAGACTTTCAAACCTTTAGAATAACCTTCAACATGTTTTAAATAGTTTGTGAGCTGCCCTGCAACATTAACCAGCATAGGCTGTGTTTAGTGCTTGTATGCTAGTCAATTAGCGAGCAGACGTGAGCTCCATGTTTCATTTTGGTCCAAGTGGGTTTATGCTGGTTAGTGTTGGTCTGGTTTTGCTATTGACTGGTAAACTCATCTAATCTTGCTGGTAAAGCCAGTAAAGCTGGTTGTCCAGCAAACCAACACAACATACAACAAGAGAAACACACAGAAGTGTGGTATTATGTGATATACAATCACACCACTAATCTCACAAGGCTGAATGAGTCTGTGGTTCACACATTAAGCTGGGAAAATACATTTAATCTGTCTGTATAATTCAGAATTTCCCTGATCTTCTGCTTGGGTTGCCTGGCTCATTAGGAGGCACGACTCAGAAACCACAATAAAATAGACAAGGTCAAGTCAAAGTTCTCTTTATTCATCTAGACCCCAAAATAGTTCAGTATACTCATTTAAATAGAACAGTAAATCACGTAGGTTGTAAAAAAGAAAGTGCTAAACAAAGCCAAATTACCACTTAGAATTCATTAAAAAAAATGTTAGACCAAAATGAAAAATCATTCCATCACTTAATCATTAACACAGGTTTGCATTAGCCTACGCTAAAACAAGAACTTGACAGTAGAGTCTCATTTTATAAAGGTTTTTTTCTATTCTTATACAAGACAAAACCATGAATAAACATGTACAAATATAGTGCTTTTATAATAGGATTTATATTCCATATCTTGTTTGACAATTTCTTCTGTTGTTCACAACCTTCTAAGCTCACTTAGGCATTGGCACTATGGGCAAACACTGGACGACACAGACATCATGAAAACTAATCAAGGAAAGCTGTCTGCTAGACCATATTACCAGAGATGAAGAGACTTGTGATAACATGCATTTTGTAAGAGGCTAGCCCATGCTGGATTAGGCATCACCTTCCATTACAAAACAGAAATTCCATCCGACTGGGCAGAACTGACAGATGGTGAGTGACAAAAGATAGACCAATCCTCAACAGACCACGTCCATATCTGATCTTTCAAATGTTATGTTTTGGTGGTGAACAAGCTATTCACACTTGGGTGGTGACATTCCTTACCAAAGGCATAATTTGGCCAGCTCAAGCGGTGGTGGGTTTAAGATTTTGGGGCTCTATGAAGGAAGAAAAAAAAAATCCACATCAGGAATGCCATAAGGAACCTTTGGTGCAGCTTGTGTTGGAGGTCTTGCATAATTCCATGTCTGGTGCCCACTGTGAGAAATTCCTTTCAGGATCTTGCTGGGGATTAAAACAAGCAAGACCTCTAAATCGCCAAGTTTTAGCTTCCACTGAGCCGCCAGATTTGTAGCCTTTTGATTGTGAGTACATCGTCATCAAGACCTCTGCAACTTAAACATTAAACCTGAAACCTTCAAAAAAAAAAATCTCGTCTTCATTAACCATCGAAGGTGCAAAAGGTAGGCAATAAAGTTGCTTCTGAGCATCAACATCCAGCAGGCACATCTGATATGAAGTCAAATTCATTCTGGCCGAGCCAAAGCTCTGGAAGCTCATTAGCCCTGTCCAAACCGAGCTCCACCACCAGTGACATCAGAACATCCTCATCCACCGGATCAGAATCGATAATCCCAGGCCCTTGAGCCATCCCGGGTCCAGAGATCTGCCCTGGACTCATCGAAGCACCACTGAACCCTCGGTTTGGTCCAGAAGCAGCTCCTGTGGAACCAGTCAGGCTCTGGTAGTGACTGTTGAGTTTCTGCAACTGCATAGAGGCTATAAGGTGCTGGCTGGACTGCATGCACAGTGCCTGGGGCTTTCCGAGGCCTGGCGTGGAAGAGTGGAGGTTGGGAGCGGGGAACTGTGGTGCTGTTTTCCCGGAGCTGGAGTAGTGCAGGAGAGTCAGAGAGTCACGGTCCTTCATGCTGGAGCTGGATAGCAGCCGTGAGCTCATTACCTGGTAGACCTGTGAAACAGAAACGCAGGATGGATATAATGGAGCAAGCAGTCTAATTGTGAGAGTAACACAGATTATCCCTGATCCAGGCTTTCTACTCAACACCTAGCCTTAATCTGTGACCTAAATGACTCTGTATCAGGATGCTTCTGCAAACCCACTAAATGACCCACGTCTTCAATTGTGTCATTATCCTACAAATCATGCCTTAACAGCTAAATTACAAACCCCTTAGTCGGCTCTGGTAATTACTAACCTGCACCTGTGTCCCTAATGGCCAACAAATTATAGGATTGACAACAGAAGGATCAAATAAAGTTAGAACCAATAAGGAATTGCATGCAAATGGTGGTACATTTTAGTAGAGCTGCAACAGCTTTGAATAAGAGGTCACCTGTTAAAAGAGACTGAAAGTACTTTTGGCACAACTCTGGGGCAATCATGAATATTTTAAGGCAAATGTTTAAGGTGTCAGTTCCTGTGACAGTGATGACTCTACGGGGTTTGAAATTTGGCAAAAATCATCTGACCAAATTAAGAGCCCAGTTTATGGTACATTATGTGAATCATGACAGCTTCAAAAATGTACCAGCAACACCAACAATGGTTATTGTTGCTGGTACAAGAAAATGAGAAATAAATCCATGAAAATAGAAGAAATGAATCATTTTCGTAAGAGAATATTGTGATGTGATTGATTGCAATAACCCACTGCTATATACACTGTATATATTAGTTAGTTCAAGGTAATTTAACAATTAACTAGCACTATATTCGACATAATCAGCTTTTTTAGTGTTTCTGAGTGTAAAAGAAGTTAGTCAGCTGAAATAAACAAACAGGAATGCTTGAACAAACCGGGCCACATTTACAAGTCTATTAATATGGCAGCAAAGGCATGTGGTGGTGTCCTATGACCCTAACACAGTCAGACAGAGTGAGAGTCATGAGGCTGTCCTTTTAGGCACTTAATCATTTAATCATACGCACAGCCTCGGTCCCCTCAAGTTCCTCTTTGAGCTCATGTTTAGGGGAAGGGTATAATTGAAAAAAGCTGGTATGCAGCTGCAACAAGGAGAAGCACACAGGCTCATCTCATCAGCCCTCCGTGATACAGACAGCTGTAGGGCATTCAGCTCAGGATCTTTGAGATAGCCCATTGTGTGCATTATTCATGGCCTGGGAGCAGTTACATACATAGTTAGTCCTACAACTTAATTAGCATTGTCTAAATATCTATGAAGTCTTGATGCTGAAGGGGAGATTTCTGGTTTGTTTGTGGCTCTTGTTGTCAGCGCCCTAACCTGAACCCTTCTAATAACCCAAGCTATACAGGATTTAAATGCGACTTATTTGCTTAGGATTCACTACGTGTAGAATTATTCAGGGGGAAAATTTGCAATGACCTTTAAAAAGCAGTGTGGGTTTTTTAATTGATCTTTACAAGCTCAGATCTTTTTCTGACTTCTACTGCCAGCAGTGTCAATGAGACATTGTTTAAGATCAGCAACAGCCAACTTTCTCAGGCATCGCAGGCCAGTGAGACAGTAGGGATTAGCCAGTCATTAGTGGTGTCTGTTACACAATTAATTATGGGTTCAAATCAATTTGTCCCATTTACATTTCATATGCATGTGATTTCAGCCTGGAGGTATATTCTGTCTAATCTATATAATGGGCTTTGAGGAAGTCATACTGACATACACTGGAGTTAACAAGTATGTTTTGTCAGCTTGAGAACTGATTTTAATGGAAATGCAAAAACAAAACAGATTTGAACTTCCTGGTATAGATTACTTCTTTGTGGGTTTATATTTTAGAAGTGTTTTATTAAAATGAAGTCTGCCCATATAATAGCCAAAGTAAATGTTTCAGGGTTCGTTGTGAAATTCAGACAGCCAAATCTGTCTGGCTTTAAAACTCCCCCTGGGATGCCAGGCATTGAGAATGCAAGCATATGCATAAGATGAGGGTTAATAACAAGCTCAAAAGGCTATCTCGTATATCCACGCAGCTATATACAAGATAAAAGTTAATTATGTAGCATTTTATTTTTAAGTACTTACCTCTCAGCGGCAGGAATGTCTAGCTTGCGTTTGGGAATCCAATATCACGAAAACATAGTCTGAAGAAACCTGCAAAACATAAGTTCTTCAGGCAGCCCTTCTCTCAGCACGGTGCGGCTCAGACTGAGCTCCCTCACTCCACTGTGCCTCAATTAGACGCAGCGCGAGCGAACACACACACACACACACACACACACACGAGTCCGTTTGTGTTGCTATTCATGTGAGGACTTTCCACTGACATAATGATTACTGTAGATAATTAATGCTACACCGACCCCTAACCGTAACCTCAGTAACCTAAATAAAGTCTTTTGGCTCTTTTGGTTTTTTAAATAAAAAGTTTTTGTAACGGAGCAAGAAGTGAGGACCGGCAAAACAGTCCTGACAACTGACATTTACCAGGTTTTTCTATCCTTGTGCACTTGGTCCTCACAAGTACAGAAAGGTAAATTATTCTCATAATCATTCTCTCTCTCTCTCTCGTCGCCTAATTAATACGGATAGGCTTTTTGTAACTGGACTGAACACCATGAACATTATTGTGTCTGAACCGTTAATCTTTAAAACATTGTTATTTAAGGCATTCCAGTGAGCATTAAAGTTGAGTAAAGACCTTTTTATTGGGTTGGTTGTAGTGCCAATAACAAGATGTGCTTCTTATTGGCACTACAACCAACCCAAGACTGTATCAATTGTAAGTCTCTCTGGATAAGAGTGTCTGCTAAATGCTGTAAATGTAAGTGAAACGACACATTTAGCAGACACCCTTATCAACTTACAATTGATACAGTCTTACAAACCAAGTAATCGTGGGTGAAGGTTCTTGCTCAAGGACCAAACAGTGGCAGCTTGGCAGAGGTGGGATTTGAACCCTGGACCTTTTGCTCCATAGTCCAGTACCTTAACCACTAGGCTACCACAGTCCCTTTAAAATAGTGTCATAAACAAATGACTGGTGACGTAGTTAAATAAAATCACCTTAATGTGAATCATTGACGCTTAAAAAAAACTTTATTTAAATTCTGGAGCTCCAACACCATGCAGTGTTATGAAATCCATAGTCAAATTACATTTGTTTGTTGGTCTTCTCAATGAAAAGCAGTTACTTAAACCCCTGCAGGGAACAAACCCAACAACACATTACCAGGGGCATCATCAGACCCAAAGGGTTGCTGTGCCCCACTACAATTATGGGGATTAAAAGCAAATGTGATCCTGGATAAAAAATCAGCCACGGTTCAGACAAGGTAATGATAGCTAATAGCTATATGTTTAGTTAACTGCAATGAATAAAAATGGCTTTAGTGTTAATTTCATGGCAGAGTAACACCCATTTTAGTGTTAAATCTCAAAAATCTATTTAGTGTTTAACAGGCTTATTTTTTATGCACAGTTGAGCCCCTAAGACTGATTGGCAAGCAGAGGGGTACAGCTGTGGGTTCCCCAGTACAACAAGTAGTCTACATACGCCCCCGCATATTACTGAAAGATGTAATGGACCATTAACAAGTCCACTAGTGAATCATGTGGCAAGGTGTCCAAACTTTTGCACACATCAATGCTTCTCACAGGTAACAAAAAAAAAATGCGCAGGCCATGCATTGTTGTATCCATGTGTTATTCTTTATATCTTTGCATACACCACAAGCTTCCTCAAATGCGGCACAACTAACAGGACTGGCATATTGTTAGGGGGAGGGCAGGCAGGGTTTTAAAGAAGAACCCAGTTAACCTCTGTGGAACAGACACAGGCCAACAGTCGCTCCACAATGATTTTTGAACTAGTTCTGAGTTATGGTTGGACTGGTTCATGTTGCCATGTCATGCGGTATGACCACTTGAGAAGCATGAAAATATTATAATTACTATAAAATGTGAACTAAACTTCATCCAAGTCATGGTAATAAACAGACAATCGGAATTCCATGTATTGAACCCATTAATCATGTACAGTCCAGACCAGAATAAACATGGGACCCCTCCGGTCTTGTCCAAAAGAGAGGCATTTCTATTAATGAGAAGACATTTGTGGTGTGGGTTGTAGAGGTGCATTGTCTTCTAACATGGCACATCTGCACTGCTCAAGAGCTGGAAAATAGCATTTCTGAAGACCTACTTGTTAATCAAACTATAATGAAACTTATTTCCTGAGAAATTTCGATAGAATGAGAAAAAGAACCCAGTGATGATGGCAATATGTTTGCACGTGACAATTTCTAGGTAAATCGAGTATTCTGTGTGAAAAACAGATTTTAAGACAATGCAGGTTCGAGTCTCAATAGTGCCTATGTGCAGGGTCAGGTGTCACATCCAGACATGATTGGCTTTGGCTGAGGGAGACCGGCCATGCGGCAGATCATCCACCAGTGCTGCAACAGCGAATAAAATGGTTTTAAATAATAAAAATGAATAAATAAACATTTTTTACTGTATTAATGTATTTAAAGAGCTGTAGAGGTGAACCCATTTGTTACATGCGGAGCCATATTAACTGATACTACCATACCCAGCCTACATACGTATGTGCCAGAGTTTTGTAGCAAAAACATTATATTCCCAAACCATTGTGACTACACATATAAACTAGAATTTGTATGGAGTCTCAGGAATATGAGAGTATGTAAGTATATATGTAACTATGTCAGCAGGAAAGGCTGGTTGGAGACATTTTACAATTGAGTTAATCAGTCCAATGACGTAACATGCAGTTCGAAAAGAGGTGGCGGCTGGCTTGTAGCAAGAAAGCATGTGTTAGCATGTGTGGGTAGGAACTGGCAGTGATTAAACTGTAAGAAAAAGTTCCATGGATCATGCTATGATTGATCAGCGCATCCATAAAAACACACATTGGAAAGTCCGGGTTTGTTCCTGCTGACTTCAATAAATCAGTTAATGCATAGCTAGAAGGCTAGTATTAGCATAATGAGGCTGTGAGCAATATTAGCTCTAAGCTACATGTGGCTTTCATGATTATTTAATTAAAAATTAGCCTGTAATACAGTAAAATGCAAAACATCAAGATTACATTTGCTGTTTTAGCAGTGGTATTAATGACCATAGATAACATTGTTAACAACTGGACACAAAAATTTCAAACTTAGAGTTGTCACTCCTTAATATTCATACAGTGTTTGTGAGCTTTAGCATATCTTCGCCTTTTCACTCTATTTCCTTTCCAAAAAAGTGGTTTCTTGGCTGCTACCCTTCCAGAAAGACCATTCCTTTGGCATCCCAATGAAGCTGGCAGATGCTGCTAACGCTCATGTCTAAAGGGTGGTCACACTAAATGCTTCAAACAGTAGCCTATAGATGCTATTGTTTTCTTTTTCTTCAGTTTTTTTTAACAGCATACAAAGTTCCTGTAAGAAATAATTGCACAGTATTTTATATGAAACTACTCTTTCAGCATTTAGCAAACACTTTTACCCAGAGAAGCACACAGTTGAAAAAGATATTATCCAAACAATTAAGGGATAATGGACTAGTTCAAGGGCCCAAAAGTGGCAGCTTATCAGTATTAAGACTTGAACCCTCAATCCTCTGGCTACTAGTCAAGTACTTAACCACTAATATCCCTGTATTACCTACAAACAGGTCTCAAACGCCTAAACGATGCATTTTATATCTACTCCAGTGTGATGTCACCACAGGTAGAAAAGATTCACCAGTAGTATATGAAAGTAAGTAGCCAAATCTCAGCAACATCTGTATCTTATCAGCAGACAACGAATTATCCTGGAAAATACTGTTTACACTGTGCTAAGAAAAGAACAGAAATTCTGCTTACACAAACCTGTCTTATAATGGCAGTCTAAGGGCAGGTGTTTAGACAGTCAGTTTCCGTTCATATTAGTGCTGGGCGGTATAGTGGGTTTTAATTTCAAAATTTGAATATACTGCCATATGGTACCATAGCAGAAACATCAGCTGTAATGCTTGAAAAGGCAGCTAATTCTATAATATTGTTCACTGCTAGAAGCGCTACGAATAAACTACAGCTCGCTAGCTAGCCAGGAAGCATAACATATAGCATAGCATAGCATAGCAATCTGTTTAGAGCTAGGAGAGGTTCCGTCGCTATGGTTAACAGGAAACAGAGGTGGAGGATAAAGAAAGTGAGACCGGAGAAGCAAAAGAAGAACTCGTGCCCAAAAACGAACCTGTGTCTAAAGTTTGGATGTTTTTGGTTTTCAAAAATCCGACGCAGACCAAAAAGCTATATATTGCGAAGTTTGCCACTGTTGGTAACATCAGCAACTTTACCCCATCAACTCAGCAGAAACTGTGTTGGAATACAGAGAGTGTTTGAGATTACAGTCATGGGATTCAATGCAATCACCCAGCAGCTCCAGAGAAACAGTGAAGCCAAAGGCTCATTCCTCCGTACAGAACAGCTTCAGCTCTGGGATGTTGGTGGGTTTCCTCACATTAGCTGCTCCCTTCAGGTCCTTCCACAGCATTTCCATTGGATTAAGGTCAGGACTTTAACTTGACCATTCCAAAACATTACCTTTATTCTTCTTTAACCATTCTTTGGTAGAATGGCTTGTGTGCTTAGGGTCGTTGTTCTTGCTGCATGACCCACCTTCTCTTGAGATTCAGTTCATGGACAGATGTCCTGACATTTTCCTTTACAATTCTCTGATATCATTCAGAATTCATTGTTCCATCAATGATGGCAAGCCGTCCTGCCCAGATGCAGCAAAACAGGCTCAAACCATGATACTACCACCACCATGTTTCACAGATGGGATAAGGTTTCTTATGCTGGAATGCAGCGTTTTCCTTTCTCCAAACATAACGCTTTTCTTTTAAACCAAAAAAGTTCTATTTTGGTCTCATCCATCCACAAAACATTCTTCCAGTAGCCTTCTGGCTCGTCCACGTGATCTTTAGCAAACTGCAGACGAGCAGCAATGTTCTTTTTGGAGAGCAGTGGGCTTTCTCCTTGGAACCCTACCATGCAACACCATTTGTTGTTCAGTGTTCTTCTGATGGTGGGGACTCATGAACATTAACATCAGCCAATGTGAGAGGGGCCCTTCAGTTGCTTAGAAGTTACCCGGGGCTCCTTTGTGACCTCTCCAACTATTACACGCCTTGCTCTTGGAGTGATCTTTGTTGGTCGACCACTCCTGGGGAGGGTAACAATGGTCTTGAATTTCCTCCATTTGTACACAATCTGTCTGACTGTGGATTGGTGGAGTCCAAACTCTTTAGAGATGGTTTTGTAACCTTTTCCAGCCTGATGAGCATCAACAACTCTCTTTGAGGTCCTCAGAAAACTCCTTTGTTCGTGCCATGATACACTTCCACAAACATGTGTTGTGAAGAGCAGACTTTGATAGATCCCTGTTCTTTAAATAAAACAGGGTGCCCACTCACACCTGATTGTCATCCCACTGACTCTAATTTCACCTTCAAATTAACTGTTAATCCTAGTGGGTTTTTTTGCCACATTTGCCACTCACTAATATGTAATATTGGATCATTTTCCTCAATAAATAAATGACCAAGTATAATATTGTCATCTCATTTGTTTAACTGGGTTCTCTTTATCTACTTTTAGGACTTGTGTGAAAATCTGATGATGTGTTAGATCATATTTATGCAGAAATATAGAAAATTCTAAAGGGGTCACAAACTTAAGCACCACCGTATTGTGTAATTTTGTGTGGTGATAAAAACCCTACAGTAATCATAGTGTTCATAATATGCATGATGAAAATATTGTTTGCATATTCTATGTATTCCTGACAGTAGAATAAGCTTCAAACATAATGCAGCCCAGTCAGAAAAAAAATGAAAAAATAGAAAAACCCTGTGAACCACTGTGAAACCAGCAGAATCTTTAAAAAGACCATGTACAAATACAAACTTTTGGTTGCACCATGCCAACCACTAGTTCATACAAATATAACACTCTCAAATTGGTCGTCAGTGTTGGTGCCACACAATTCCAGCAGCCAGGTTCGGTCCCCAATGGTGAAACGTATTTAGATCTAGTGCCAAGTCTGGATAGACAAAAGTCAAAGTCGGGTTTATTGCCTTTCCACAGTACACAGTGAAACGACACAACGTTCCTCCAGGACTTACAGCTGCTACATAGTGACAAGACAATGAGGACAGCACAATACTAGTACAAAAAACACTACTTAAAGTGCACTTGTGCGTGCAAATTAGTGCAGACAGTACAAACGGTGCGATGAGACCAACAGTGCAGGACAAAATGTACAGTGCAGACAGAGAGTGTGATGACTGGTAACCATTTACTTCTATTGGGGTAGATAAGTATAAAGTGCAGAATGTCCATGACTAACAGCAGAAAAAAGTCTACTGTGCAAGAGACTGCTTTGTGTGTGTGAGAGTGTGTATGAATTGTGAGGCCCAGTTCGTGTTACTCAGGTGTGTATGTGTGGTGTTCTGTCCAGTCTCTGGTTATTAAGGATTCTGATGGCTTGTGGAAAGAAACTGTTACACAGTCTGGTTGTGAGTGTCCGAATACTTTGGAACCTCTTTCCAGACGGCAGGAGTGTAAACAGAGAAAAATAGATATACAGGAGATAATTCATCCTTTCAGAGATGGGACTTCCTCAGAGGAAGACTTGTGCATGGACTTTACTCAAACAAAGTGAGAGTTTTCTTTAGTGTTGCACCAACATCAGAAAGCTGGATTAAACTACATACCAACAGCTCTGATAAGACTTTGTCATGTCACTCTCATCATTGCCATTCTTGTTTGAAATGTTTATTGATCGAATTCACCAGCTTCCAGTAGACATCCGTTATAAATGAGATTGAAGTAAACAGGTTTCCTGCACTTTGAAAAAGCTTCAGAAGCGCTAGAGGTTATAATATCAGGAGTACTCCTTTAAGGGGTTAGTCCAATCACACAGGAGCTCGTTGTTTTCACTGTGGCCGTTGTGAATGCGAGATAAGTGGACAGATGCTGGCCATTCAGTATGCGCACGTCAATAAGGGCTCCAATAATAGCTCAGTCAATGGCCATCATTTCATTCGGCGTCGCAGAAAAAGCTTCTAAAATCACAGCCGCTCTTGAAACAATTCGCGCTGATTGCGTGGTGGGTAATCAAATGCCTAGTCAAGTGCAAAACACTTAACAACGGTGAAGGACCACACAGCTTTCTTATTCCTCCTGATAGCCTGTGACTAACAAACAGTCCACAGGTAGATATTGACAGCACTGCCCAAGCTGATGGGGATGTAAATGTATTCCTAATCAAGTTATGACCAACAAATCAAAACAGTGTGAGCTTGATTTGATATAAGGCTGTAACCAAATGCACACGTGTTGCCTTGTTAAGGTTTAGGGTTAGTAGTTAGGCCATAATTTCGTCATAAAAATGAAGTGAAAATTTCAGATTTTAGTAGAGCCATGTTAAAGGAACGTGTTTATAGACCTAAGTTTTATGTCCAACTCTCGCAGACTTCTGGCCAATTGTCACACACAACAATTGCCCCAAACAGTGTTTGGATTACTTTTTTTAAAGGAAAAAAAAAAATCACACACTACAACCGTTTCTATTCTAAAAGCTGGAACAGTATGGAAAATGCAAAGAAACAGAAAAACAAAAACAAAACCCCAATAAAACAGTGTGTATCTTACATTTACTTTGACTTTTATTTCAGCCCAAGATACTGTGGTACAGTATGGATTGACACAGATGGACTGTGGTAGCCTAGCAGTTAAAGTACTGGACTATGGAGCAAAAGGTAAAGGGTTCAAATCCCACCTCTGCCAAGCTGCCACTGTTGGGTCCTTGAGCAAGACCCTTAACCCACAATTGCTTGGATTGTAAGATTGTACCAATTGTAAGTCGCTCTGGATAAGGGCGTCTGCTAAATGCTGTAAATGTAAATGTAAGATATTTCATGTGTTGTCTGGCCAACTTCATTTCTTTCACAAATAAATATCCATTCCTGCATTTCAGGTCTGCAACACATTCCAAAAATGTTGGGACGAGGGCAATTTAGGGCTAGTAATGAGGTAAAAAAGTAAGGATGTGATTTCAAACAGCTGATGTCAACAGGAGATTATAATCATGATTTGGTACAAAAGCAGTATCCATGAAAGGAGTCACTGAGGAGCAAAGGTGGACAGAGGATCTCCACTTTGTCAACAAATGCGAGAGAAAATTATTGAAATGTTTAAAAACCGTGTTTCTCAAAGAAAGATTGGAAGAGACATATTTCTCCCTCTACAGTGCATTATATCATTAAGCGATTTGAGGAATCTGGAGGAATTTCAGCGTGTCTTCTTCTTCTTCTTTCGGCTTCTCCCTTTATCAGGGGTCACCACAGCGAGTTAAACGTTTCCACCTCACCCTGTCCTCCACGTCTTCTACTCTCACCCCAACTCCCTGCATATCTTCATTTACCACAACCAAATAACTCCTCTTTGGTCTTCCTCTCCGTCTCTTGCCTGGCAGCTCCATCGCCAACATCCTCCTACCAATATATCCACTATCCCTCCTCTGCACATGTCCAAACCATCTCAGTCTTCCCTCTCGAATTTTGTCTCCCAATTTTCCAACCTGTGCCCCCCCCCCCCCCCCCCCCCCCCCCCCCCCCCCCCCCCCCCCCCCCCCCCCCCCCCCCCCGCCCCCCCCCCCCCCCCCCCCCCCCCCCCCCCCCCCCCCCCCCCCCCCCCCCCCCCCCCCCCCCCCCCCCCCCCCCCCCCCAAAAAACCCCCCCCCCCCCCCCCCCCCCCCCTCCTACCAATATATCCACTATCCTCCTCTTCCATTTCCAAACCATCTCATTCTTTCCCTCTCGAATTTTGTTCTCCCAATTTTTCCAACCTGTGCTGTCCCTCTGATGATCTCATTCCTAATCCTGTCCACCCTGGACACTCCTAAAGAGAACCTCAACATCTTAAGTTCTGCCACCTCCAGCTCTGCTTCCTGTCTCTTTGTCAGTGCCACTGTCTCTAAGCCATACAACAAGGCTGGTCTCACTACTCTCTTATAAATCTTTCCTTTCACTTTTGCTGCGACCCTTTTGTCACACAGCACTCCTGACACTCTTCTCCACCCACTCCATCCTGCCTGTACTTTCTTCTTTACCTCATTTCCTTGGACAGTTGTTCCCAAGTACCTGAACTCCTGGACCTTTGTGACCACTGATCCCTGTAGCCTGACTGTTCCACCTGCCTCCCTTTCATTTAAGAGCAAAAAGGCACAAGCCTATCCCTCAGACGGCACTGCATCAAGAACCGTCATTCATCAATAGCTGATACAAACACATGGGCAAGGGATTCCTTTATCAAACGTTTGCCAAGTTCTACAATACAGGGTTACGTTCACAAATGCCATTTAAAACGTTACTGTGCAAAAAAGAAGCGTCCTGAAGGGTCATCGACTTCTCATTCCATTAACAAATGAAATGAAGTTGACCAGAAGACCAAAACATGAAACATCTTGGGTTCGTACTGTCCACAATGAAATAAAAGTCAAAGTAAATATAACAAACACAGCATTTTAATTCCATACTGTCCAAACATTCTGATTTGAAGTTGTAGTATTTATACTACTTTCCATTACTTCCGTCAAAACCCCAAACAACGTATTCTTTCATGTATTCTCAGCAACCGTTACTTGAATGAATCCTAATAGCACTTTTATCAAAACTATCTTTTAAGCTACACCCTGCATCTGTCTCTCGGACTCCTTCAAACCACACAGTTCTCATGTAGATTAGGAGCTAAGTGACGTCTGGGTGATATTTCCTTTAGGTTAGTCCTCAGGGGAACTGGGATGCAAATGAGATGCTGGGGAAGGGAAGCAGTTTACCGTTTGCATATAAAAGCCCGAGATAAGCGACACTGTGCACAATGGCAGGGTAAGGCCTCTGAATATACATTTATTTAGTCTCTAAAGCCTATAGAGCAGAACCCAGTGTAGTATAGGACCATGTTGTGTCTCCTGATTGGGTCTAACTGGCTAAACCTTAGTGTGTGTAGCGATCCATACGTACGTGGGCCAAGAGACCGTTGCCCTCACGTCCAGCCAGATGAGCGCTTTGCATAAACCCGTTGAGGAGACAACAGAGGAACACGACGGGCAGGTGCACACAAATTGGCGTGGGTCATGTTACACAAAGAACAATGCAAACCTGGAGTGTAAACTGACCTTGTTGAATGGGTTTGTACAAGCCATATGTGGAGAGATGCAGGGGGTCGGTGGTAGGAATCACTAAAATATTAATAAAAGACAATACGAGTAAAGACACGCTAATAAGAGTAATTGCAATGATTTGGGGAAGGCATCCAAAAACAATCCAACCTATAGGATAGTTACATTTGTATTTTCACTATGTTGGCATGTTGGTTTGTGAAAATGCAGAAGAGCAGAAATAAAAGGCCTTTTTAAAGACTCTTTTTCAGTTCTGTTCTGTAATACTTTTGTGTCTGATGCCAAAATTAAAGACAAAAATATAAGAAAATAGTGGTTTAATAGTATCAAAATAAAGAAATAATGTTTTGGATAAACATAAAATGGTTTTAAATAGTAATATTTAATACAGATTATATGTCATACATAGATATAATTCCCCTTCAGTGTCAGTTTAGTCAATTAGTAGACTGTCTTATCTAAAGTGATTACAACAGATACAATCTTTCAATCCAAGTAATTGTCGCTAAAGGGCTTTGCTCAACAGTAGCAGCTTGGCTTGAACCCTGGACCTTCTGTTCTACAGTCCTGTACCTCAACCACTTTACCACCACACTCCCATACCCTGTGGTACCTCGAGAAAGCCTGGGTGGCACAGTGGCATATGTGGTTAGCGCAGTCCCCTCGCAGCTCTGAGATCCACAGGTTCGATCCCGACCACAGACTATGTCCACTTGGGTTTAGTCTGGGGGCTCTGGTTTCCTGCCATAGTTCAAATACATGCATTAGGACAACTGGTCACTGTAATTTGGCTCATTATTGTTGTGCTGATGTAACCTTGTGTCTGTTGTGAATATAGCCATTGATCCAGAGACAATGTGAGATAAAACTAAAACAAACAAACCTTATGAAAGCACATGACTTATCATCCCAAGGCCCTAGGATCAAAGCAGAAGAATCCATATCGTCAAACCACTGAAACATTTTCCATCCTAAATCCTGTTTTTGTTTGCACTCTCCTTCTTATCCGTTTGACCTCCCCTTTGTATCTGCTTTTACTAGAGCTTAACTTATTTCTACTGACACCGATCGCTGCCGAACGTCTTCATCAGGACAAATATGTAGCCAGATGGTTTGCTTCAGTCGTACAGTACTACACAAATTGTATGACATTTTCTCCGTTTCGAATGATGACGGATAGCTTGCTGGGCAAAAGATTAAACTAAATGCTAAATTGGTAGCCATAAACAATGTATTGTTATGTAACCACATAACCACTTATTGTGCAGTGTCAGCAAAAAGGAATTTTGGCCGACCCTGTCTGGTTGAGAGGGCTTGTTTTGGGGAAGTGTTCTGGGAAAGAACTTGCCACAAAATGTCATCATTGAAACACATTTTACTACAGCAAAACATTACACCAGAAACGATAAACTCCCTCTGAGAGCGAGGCAAGCCTGAGCCAAGCAGTTTCTGATCAGGCTTAGCCCCTTTTTCACTGCGGGCCAAGCCTGGTGCTTTTCCACTGTGCTGGGTTAGAACTAGAACAGGTTTAACCAGGAACAAGATCACTCTAGAATTCAGGACCACCCAAGTTCTCTTCACACTGCATGTCATCTTAAAAAACCCACCAAAAATGCAAAACATGCATTTGGGGATGAAGTCAGTTCAGTGCCAGACAATTCTTAATCTATGTTTGTAAAACTAGGTAACATCGACGTACAGGTACTTCCAAGCCTACAGTATTTTTTAGTTGAATTGCTTTCCCTTTTCTCCCAAATTGGTCCTCAGCCTCCCCACCCTTCTGCCGAATGCCACACATGCACCGGCCGCTTCAAAACAAGAATGAATCAACACAGAGGAACGGACTACTATTTGTGTCCGAAATCTTTGCCAGCACCTCAAATTTCACGGGGGGATTGAATGATCCCTCATCTGCCCTCCCATTCCTCAGCCATGGCCAGTTGTGTCTGTGGAGTGACCGGTCAGGTAGGAGCCACCCCAAAGAGACTGCAAAACAGGTCTCTTGCTGGTGGGCTAATGAATTAGACCACTGTCAGAGCACCAAGGGTACAGTTTTTTATTTTTTAAGTTTCATTCTTAGATTTATCATCTATGCCACCCAAGGAGGTTGGGTCCCTTTTTGAGTCTTGGTCCTCCCAAGGTTTCTTCCTCATAACACTTAGGGAGTTTTTCCTCGCCACTGTTGCCCTAGGCTTGCTCAATTTGGGATTGGCCTTAGATATTAGGAGATAATCTAAACTTGTAAAGTTGCTTTGAGACAATGCTCCATTGTAAAAAGCGCTATATAAATAGATCTGACTTACTTGACTTGACTGCACTTCAATTTTCAGAACCCCTGACTTAGGGGAACAGTTAAGGCACATATTTGACTTGGAGTGTACTCACACTAGGCGATCTGTACCGTACCCGAGCATGTGTGACTGCCAATGTCCGGCTTGTTTGACCAGCGTGATCACTCCATAAATGCGGTACGCTGAAGCTCGGGCCCACTTGAAGAGATGGACTCAGTCACAGTACACAGCTTGATGGCAAACCGTGCCCAAGCATGGAGCACAACTTCAGCTGCCTCACTAAAAATCTTGGTCAATCAAGGACAATCGTGCTCTGGCACGGTACAAAGCCTGGCATAATGTGAGTATGCCCTTAAAGACCTCTCAGTTGCCCAGAAACAGAAAGAGTAACAATGGTGCCAGTTGTAAACCACTCAGAGAACAAACTAGCTTAGTTAGTACTAATAAATAATATATAATAGTTTACCAGTTTGTTAAACTGTACTGGAACATCCCATCTTTTCTATTGATCCATTTCAGGGTCGCAGAGGCAGCAGGGCAAGCAAAGAAGCCCAGGCATCCCTGTCCACCACAACTTCTACCAGCTCCTCCCAGGGGATCCCGAGCCGTTCCCAGACCAGCCAGGAGACATAACCCCTCCAGCGGGTCCTGGGTCTACCCTGGGGCTTCCTCCCAGTTGGCAGTGAATAGTAGACCTCCAGTGGGAGGAGGCATCCTTATCAGATGCCTGAAGCCCCTCAACTGGCTCCTCTCAGCACAAAGGAGCACTCCAATATCCAGCATCATGGAGCGTATGCCCAGGCACCTGCTGGAGAAAACATTCAGTCTTTCAGCTGCTTGTATCCGCCATCTCATTCTGTTAGTCATAACCCTGTCATGGGACTGTTGTGGCCTAGTGGTTAAGGTACTAGACTATGGACCAGAAGGTCCAAGGATCAAATCCTACTCCGCCCAACTGCGGTGTCGGATCTTTGAGCAAGGCCCTTAACCCACAAGTGCTTGGACTGTAAGAATGAATCAGTTGGAAGTTGCTCTGGATAGGCACGCCTGCTAAACGACATAACTGTCAATGAAATACCCCAAAGCTCATGACCATAGGTGAAGATGAGGATCGACCGGTAAATGGACAGCATTTCTTTATGGCTCAGCTCCCTCTTCACCACTATGGTCCGATACGAGGGCATTACTGCTGGCGCTGCACCCAAACTATGGTCGATCTCACAATGCCTATTCCCATCACTCATGAACAAGACCCAGAAATACTTGAACACCTTCACTTGGGGTAGATTCTGACCCCCTACCTGAAGTAAGCATGCCATCTTTTTCCAGGAGCTAAAAATGGTATCAGACTTGGAGGTGTACTGGAACTTTGCATTTCATGAAAGGTAGGACATAAGGAAATTCGAGATCACTGCTCAGAAGAGAGCGATGAAGTTTAGAACTGGTGCCAACGTCGCTTTATCTATTTCTGGGCAACCGAGTCGACACATGAAGAGGTTTTTTTCCCACATTTTTTACGTTTAAAACTCATTTAATTCTCGTTCAATACACCTTTTGATTCTTTAAACATTTCATTCAATCCTTTCACCACAAATGGTTGTCCATACTTGCCTTTTGTCTTTCCTGCACACGAGCCCAAGTGTAGCGCTGTGCGCCTCCGAGCCTGAAGCAGTGTCACACATGACTTTAATGTGCACTATAAAAATGTTAACGTTTTTCTTGTTTATGTTTTTAGGAGCGACTTTCTAATGTGTCATTTATGCCAAAAAATCCGTTACTCCCTCGGGTTTTACTGCCCGTCTGCCTTTGGTGCTGTTGATGCATTCGTGGTAATGAAATTCATCTCGGTGCTAATAAACAAGCTAATGAAACACACTTGTGTCACTGAAAGAAACCACAGCCACTGAGAAAACTATAAAGATCATAGGTGAGGAAAAGCAGTGCTGTTGCGCACATGGCCGTACCAGACTAACACACGCAGCAATGAGGCAGAAAGGAAACAAACAAAGCAGCACACATGCTCACCTTCAGGATTTTATTAGGAAAGAAATATTTACATGGAACTGTTGAGGTTTACAGAAGAAAAACCTTTCTTATAATGGATATGGGCTGTAGCGTTTATTACAATAAACCATTCTCCTCTGCTTTCTTCAGTCTCTGGATGCCTGGGTGGAGTAGCGTGTTGGAATGACAGTGCCTCGGTTTTTACCAGGGAAGAACCGAACGACTTAAAATACATACAAAATAAGAATAAGGTCATATCCTTGACGACACAGCCATACACCAAACATGTGTTTTCTGCAGTCCTATGATAATTACAAGCAACCGCCATAAAAACAAAACAGCACAGTGGTTAAAAAGAAGCAATATTAAAAGTCATCTCGTAGTTTGGTAGAAATGTAAAAGATGATGCATCATTTTAAAGGGCTGGGACATTTAAAAAATAAATTCTAAAACCCGGTGTTCACCTTCTGACCCACTGACGGGGAGCTCCCCGTTGGGGCGATGCTGGCGCTCTCTTCCCATTAGACATAGTTCCTTGGAAAAGTTCGGGTAATGTTTTCCGAAGTCCCGCTCTGCTGATGGCTCCTACATACTCTCTTCATTAGGAGCCCATGGTCGGATTTGGAAACATGAACTGAGAGCCCACTGCTAAACAATGTTCTTCAGATTCCCTGTAAACAACAGGAAAGGAAAAGCAAGGAAGGAGAAAAATGGGACAGAACACGTCATTATAGAAAGCAGTTAACTACAGCAAGACTTCTTGACGATGACGCAGTGACAAAGTTGGCGACTGAAGGGCAGAAACACACTCTACAGGCTGTCTAGTACACACTCGCATACAGCAAAAGTCTTAGGCCACCATTAGATTTGTTTTCGCAATTTGTTTCCTCTTTTCCACTGATCTTCATGCCAACCTTTGTGAGCTTTATCTTTATATCTTAGCCTCTCACCCAGTTCCCCTTCTGAAAAAGTGGTTTCCCTGCTGCCATCCTTCGAAAAAGACCATTTCTGTTCAAGCTTCAGACTGTAGGATCGACCTTGCATCCCGCCGTAGCCTACAGAAGATGTTTTTCTGATTTGTTTCTGTTTTTTAATACTGCACTAAAATTTCCGGTTTAATTTCTAGTTATATTCTAATAGAGAGACATGGTCATTATAGTACTGCTAAAACAATGGTATATCTAACTGAATGGTGGCCTAAGACTTTTGCACAGTACTATATATGAGAAGACATAGTGGATGGTCACAATGCACACCCTAATTTCTACTTCATTTTTAAAAATGATTACCTACTTTATTACACTATATAGCAGCCACTGGTGGCTCAAAACTTCTGCACAGCACCGCACACACACAGACGTCAGTATCAGAAGCCTCCCTACTAGCCAAACAGTAAGTCTAATCTAGTAGGTTCGCAGACACTGTAAACGAACTGAGCTCGCTGCTGATCTCATCCCGATCCCATTTCAAAAATGTTCACACTTTGTCAGAATGCAAATGTCCAGGTTGTCGCATTTCCAGAATCAAATGAAACAGGCATGCAAATACCAGAGCATGTAAACCCAATATCGTTCCATCTCCCAGTTGCTATTTACATGACATTTAACACGTGCTAAAAGAGGACATCCTGGTTGCCCTGGCCAGCTGGTGTTTTGATAACATTACGCCTGTCAAAGCAATGAAAAGTGCTAACGAAGCTGATGCACGGCCACTTCAGAAGATTTAGAGTTCAAATAGGGAAAGGCGTTCAAGTGTGGGGGTGCATTGCAGACTCGAAGCAGCATGAACGACTGGCATGTTCTGGTTCTTATTAGTCACATGTCATCTTGGGTACACTTTCTGGCCAGTTGTTTAAGACTATCGGCCTTCAGTGGTTAGATAAGGAATCAGCCTGGTTGAACACTGAATGGACTGAACATTGGACTGAACAGCCACTCTGTTTGGGTTTAGTTAGTCATAAAATAAGGCTTTTATACAAGATAACATCAGCTTAAAATGTCTAACAAAAACTACCTAATAAAGCTTCTGCTTGATTGCTTTCTAAATATAGGTCCTTCTCAAAAAATTAGCATATTGTGATCAAGTTAATTCTTTTCCGTAATGTAATGATAAAAATTAAACTTTCATATATTTTAGATTCATTGCACACCAACTGAAATATTTCAAGTCTTTTATTGTTTTAATACTGATGATTTTGGCATACAGCTCATGAAAACCCTAAATTCCCACAAAATTCTCACAAAATTAGCATATCATGAAAAGGTTCTCTAAACGAGCTATTAACCTAATCATCTGAATCAACGAATTAACCCTAAACACCTGCAAAAGATTCCTGAGGCTTTTGAAAACTCCCAGCCTGGTTCATTACTCAAATCCGCAATCATGGGTAAGACTGCCGACCTGACTGCTGTCCAGAAGGCCATCATTGACACCCTCAAGCAAGAGGGTAAGACACAGAAAGAAATTTCTGAACAAATAGGCTGTTCCCAGAGTGCTGTATCAAGGCACCTCAGTGGGAAGTCTGTGGGAAGGACAAAGTGTGGCAGAAAACGCTGCACAACGAGAAGAGGTGACCGGACCCTGAGGAGGATTGTGGAGAAGGGCCGATTCCAGAGCCACTGTGCACAGGCGTGTGCAGGAAGGTTGTGTGCACAGGCGTGGGCAGGAAATGGGCTTACAGGTGCCGCCCATTCCCCAGGTCAAGCCACTTTTTGAACACAGAAACGGCGGCAGAGAAGCGGCCTGAACCTGGCCCTACAGAGAGAAGCAGCACTGGACTGTGCTCAGTGGTCCCAAAGTACTTTTTCCTACTTTGATGATGAAAGCCAAATTTTGCCCTGTCATTTTGGAAACCAAGCTGCCAGAGTCCCTGGAGGAAGACTGGGGAGAAGGAAATGCCAAAATGTCTGAAGTCCCAGTGTCCAAGTACCCACAGTCAGTGATGGTAGGGGGGTGCCATGTCAGCTGCTGTGTTTTTGGTGTTGGTCCACTGTGTTTTATCAAGGGCAGGGTCAATTGCATCTAGCCTATCAGGAGATTTTTGGGAGCACTTCATGCTTCCATCTTGCTGACGAAGCTTTATGATATTGATGAAGCGTCAAAGAGAAGAGTCATGGTTTTTTTAGCACAACTGGCACCTGCTCACCCAGTGCCAAAAACCACTGGTAAAGGGTTTACTGACCATGTATTACTGTGCTCCAATTGGCCTGCCAACTCCCTCCTGACCTGAACCCGATTAGAGAAATTTGTGGGATATTGTGACAGAGAAAGTTTGAGAGGAGACACCAAGACCCAAACACTTCTGGATGAGCTTAAGGGGCCGCTATCGAAGCATCCTGGGCCTCCATAACAACCTCAGCAGTGCCACAGGCTGATTTTGCCTCCATGCCACGCCGCATTGAAGCAGTCATTTCTGCAAAAGGATTCCCGACCAAGTATTGAGTGCATAAATGAACATAATAATCTGAAGGTTGACTTTTTTTGTATTAAAAACACTTTTCTTTTATTGGTCGGATGAAATATGCTAATTTTGTGAGGTTTTCATGAGCTGTATGCCAAAATCATCAGTATTAAAACAATAAAGACTTGAAATATTTCAGTTGGTGTGCAATGAATCTAAAATATATGAAAGTTTAATTTTTATCATTACATTACGGAAAAGAATTAACTTTATCACAATATGCTATTTTTTTGAGAAGGACCTGTACATTGCCTGGCCAAAAAAGGTCACACTAATATTTGGTTGGACCGCCTTCAGCTTTGATTATGGCACGCATTCGCTGTGGCATCGTTTCCACAACATTTATTTCTGTCCAGAGTTGCATTCATTGTTCCTCCCAAGATCTTGTATTGATGATGGGAGATTTGTTCCACTGCACAAAGTCTCCTCCAGCACATCCCAAAGATTCTCAATGGGGTTCAGGTCTGGACTCTGTGGTGGCCAATCCATGTGTGATAATGATGGCTCATGCTCCCTGAACCACTCTTTCACAATCTGACCCTTCTGAAAGAAATGAGAAGCTCCTCACTGCATCAGTTGGGGTTAAATAATATACTGGCAGCTGAAACAATCACCAATGCAGTAATAATCCAATGGGAGGCTCTTTTTTAACTCTAACTATTTGCTTAGTTACATCCAGGTGGTGACCTTTTTTGGCCGGGCAGTGTAGAACATGGGTTCATCTGTACAAATTTTTTCAAATCTCTAAAATCTCCAGTTGGCAGTAGAGCCGATATAACCTAACGTAGTCTAGTGCAATGCTTCCTGTTGCTTTGGTGTATACTGCACATTTTAGCCTGCTCTGTAAGTGACATATTCATAAGGACACAGTCTAGAAAAGGATTTCATTTGCTCTCGCAATACACCAGCAGATCCGGGATTAGAGAAAGCAACCACGTGTGGTGTTTAGATGCTGTTTTTCTTCTCTTCTCTTCTCATCCCCGCCCCCCCTTTCTCATATAGCACAGAGCCCAGAATCTCATAAATGTTCCCCAGATGTGCTCGGAAACTCCGTTAATGCATAAGAGCCGCGGGCCAAGCCATTTATTGCTCATGTTAATCAATCGCAGTTTTAAGGAGACATGTTGCAGAATATGTTCGGGTCCATGTTGGCCAAACAGTTCCTCGAACATGCCAGGGCTACGTCCGAAACCAATGAGCAGCCATACTAAATAGCATGTTAAAGTAGCACCAGAAGCATAATATGGTAGTAGGTGGTTTTAGTCCAAGCCGTGTGCGAACCAGCAGCCAGTGTGCAGAGCTGGCTAGCGGCTAGCTATCCTGCTGCGCGTCCTTACGGGTTTATTTTCTCCACCGAGCTATGGGAGATGGTATTTCACACCGCCCCCATAAACACCACATCCACGACATAAATCAGGTAATAAACAAATAACACAAGATTGGTTCATCTAAGCTGCTGATACTAAGGGCATAAAAAAAGAATCGTAAACTTTATCCAGGATGGTGGAACACAGAGTCGGATGGAATCATAGTTATGATTTATTAAATTACTAAATGTTACATTACTATTAGTTTTATGGGAATGATCCTGTATTCACAATACGATCAGCATAACCTAACACACTAAGTTCCACTATTTGCCACATTAATGAAGTGTAGGTATTGGGAACTGCAAATCTGTCCCGTCGTTGGAGGTGCCCCCACAGATGCCATTCCTGCACCGACTGTAATTTTGATTAAGATACTTGGAAAGACAAAAATACTCATAAAACATCATAAATACTTATAAAAAAAATCTAAACAATATGGACTCCAAGTACAAGGCCAACAGTTCTCATTCCATACAAATGGTAGTATATAAATGCAAATGTATTATTATTATTATTATTATTACTACTACTACACCATTACACCCTACCGCTAATAAAAAACACAAATAAAATATCACAAATCCTATAACGCACAAAAAAACCCATAAAGAAGACGACACTTATAAAGGATATAACCTACTTATTACACTATTGCACCTCCAACAAGAAACAAACAAAATAACTGCACAACTGTGAACAAAAACTTGACCAGCGCCAGACTGGATTGAATTTGTTTGTTTATTTAACAACAAAAACAAACAAACGTTGCATCCAGCATCACTGGAACGTGGGAAAAAATGCAAAACCATCACAGATGGGAGTCTGAGGTTGGGATTGAACTGGGGAGATGTGCAGATCCACAATATTTCTGAAGTGAGCCTGAATTTGTATTTAAATACAGTGACACACCCTAAATATGCTGCTGCACCATTATATCTACAGTGGTGCTTGGAAGTTTGTGAACCCTTGTGAATTTTCTATATTTCTGCATAAATATGACCTAAAACATCATCAGATTTTCACACAAGTCCTAAAAGTAGATAAAGAGAACCCAGTTAAACAAATGAGACAAACATATTATACTTGGTCATTTATTTATTGAGGAAAATGATCCAATTATTACAGATTAGTGATTGGCAAAAAAGTATGTGACCCCTCCCTGAGGATTAGCAGTTAATTTTGAAGGTGAAAAATTAAAGTCAGGTGTTTTCCATCAATGGGATGCCAATCCAGCGTGTGAGGGGGCACCCTGTTTTATTTAAAAGAACAGGGATCTATCAAAGTCTGCTCCTCTCACCCCACACACGTTTGTTGGAGTGTATCATGGTACGAACAAAGGAGATTTCTGAAGGAACCTCAGAAAAAACAGAGCCTGTTGAAATGCTCATCAGGGCTGGAAAAGGTTACAAAACCCATCTCCTAAAGAGTTTTTGGGACTCCACCAACTTCCACAGTCCAGACAGATGTGTGTACAAATGGAGGAAATTCAAGAAGCACCATTGTTTACTACTCCCCCAAGTGGGGTGGTCGACCAACAAAGATCACTTCCCAAGAGGAAAGGTGTGTTAATAGTTTGCCGAGGTCACAAAGGGACCCCCAGGGTAAACTTCTCTTAAGCAACTGAAGGCCTCTCTCCACATTGGCTAATGTTCATGATGAGTCCATCATCAGTAAAGATATACACTTGAAACAACAAATGGTGTGCATGGCAGGGTTGGGGCTGTCAAGGAGAAAGCCCCTGATCTCCAAAAGTGGTTGGTGCCATGGCAGGGTTGCAAAGGAGAAAGCCCCTGGGAATCGCCAAAAGAACATTGCTCTCCGTCTGCAGTTTGCCTAAAGATCACGTGAACGAGCCAGAAAGGCCAGATTGGAAGAATGTTTTTTTTTGGACGAGAATGAGACCCAAAATAGAACTTTTTTTTTGGTTTAAAAAGAAAAACGTGTTAATGTTTGGAGAAAGGAAAAAACACTGCCCATTCCAGCATAAGAACCCTTAAAATCCCCATCCCTGTGAACACATGTGTGGTGGTAAGTATCATGGTTTGGGGCCTGTTTTTTTGCTGCAATCTGGGCAGGAACGGCTTGCCATCATTGATGGAAACAATGAATTCTGAATTATATATCCAGAGAAATTCTAAAAGGAAAAATGTCCAGGACAATCTGTCCATGAAACTGAATCTCAAGAAGAAGGGTGAGTCATGCAGCAAGACAACACCCCTAAGCAACACAAGCCGTTCTAACCAAGAATGGTTTGTACAGAAGAATTAAGTTCTCATGTTTTTGGAATGGCCAAGTCCAAGTCCCTTCCCAAAGTCCTGACCTTAATTCCAATGGAACTGTTGTGGAAGGACCTGAAGTGAGCAGCTAATGTGAGGAAACCCACCAACATCCCAGAGCAGAAGCTGTTCTGTACGGAGGAATGGGATAAAATTCCTCCAAGCCGGTGTGCAGGACTGATCAACAGTTACAGCTTTAGGTTAATGTAAATGTTAATGTGTAATAACAGTACAGACTATATTAAACTCCCCAGTTCATGATCTATATAACTTATGATGGATTTGTTGACCATATCCCCTTCGTAAATCAGGAGCACCTGTACAATACAACTCCATTAATGCATATAATGCCTTATACAGGGGGGATTTTCGGGGGGTCTAGAATGGATAAAGTCAACTTGCATTGCTCCTTATGGAAAAATTCGCTCGGTACTCGACAAGCCTTCTGGAACAAACTCACAACGAGAACTGAGGTACCACTGTACTCACAAAAAGATGACACAGCAGCCAAGTTTTGCCGCCTCATCCTTATGTTTCTCTTCTTTTTTCTAAACTGGGCATCTGATGGCTTAGACCTTTTTCTGTCCATTTGTTTTGCAGATTGACACTCAAGCATTAATACATCATCCATCCCTCAAACACTGTCAACCACGAGTCAAGACTAAACCAGTTCAGCTTGGTGGTGTAGCATGTGCAGACTGGTTTTATATTATTCTTAATGACTGCACGCATACCAAAGAGAAAAAAGCATCAATATCTCTGTATGATGGACAGATGGTGGTTATTTTTGGTACCATTTCATAGTGTGTCTGATTTCAACTATTCACCGTTTGAGATCCCCCCCACTCACCCCTACCTTGGGCTTCCAGTAGGGAGGCCAGAGTTCAACACCCCCCCACCCCCCCACCCCAGTGGGAGACCTTCCCAGTCAGTAGCTGGTCACAAACTAGAACCAGAGTGCTGACTTCGACAAAGTTCATTGACCCAGTCACTGAAGTGACTATTTTGTTGGTTCTTGGTTGACCCCTACTCATAGTACTGTGCAAAACTCTTAGGCCACCTTTAGATTAGATATACCATCATTTTAGCAATGGGTTAATGACTGTATATAATTATTATTATATAATTCTTCTTAGTCACTTTATTACAATATAACCAGAATATACAGGAAGTTTGTATGCAGTATTAAAAACTGAAAAATAAATAAATAAATATACCTTCTATTCTCTACACTGCCAAATATTTAGTGTGACCTCCCCTTACTCTTCACAATAGCAGCATCTGGCAGCTTCACGGAGATCCCCAAATTGATCCTTCAGCAGTCCAAAGAAGCTTGATCAGGAATGGTCTTGGAAGTGCAGCACTTTTTCAGAAGGGGAACAGGGTGAAAAGGCTAAGATATGCTACAGATTAGAACAAAGACTAGAATGAAAATCCAAATTAGAATTTTTTTGGCGTCCAATCAGCGACACTGTCATATATGGCCATTATACCATTGCTAAAACAACAAAACTAAGGGTGGCCTAAGACTTTGCACAGTACTATTAATCCACCCCTGGTCGTGGCCATCGAGTCATCAAGCTTCTTTTCACAGGCACATGAGCTCTATGGAGAACATGCATGGAGCAACTCGCTCATGCTCCCCATATCCACCACGATTAGGGGCCACAAGCCAGCGAGTTCCTTCATACATATTGGCTTCTTTTCACCAGTAATGGCACGGTTCTAGGCTGAGAATAAAAGTGCAGCAATAAAAGTGTTGTGTGTGTTTGTTTAGTGTTTAACACCATGGCTACATATTAGGAAATAATCATGGAAGTATTTTTTTGTTCCTTAGTTTTATTCATGGGTCGACGTTGGTTCTATCCTTAATGTTTGTTTATTAGTTTTATTTAACATTGCATCAACATTAATTCATGACACTATATTCGTAACAGACACAACCCACTTGTCATGGGTCAATTTAGAGTGACCAGTTAACTTGATGCACGTCTTTGGAATGTGTTTTGTTTGTTTATCAGCAACAATGGCAATTTTCCACAAGGTAACATTGATAGACAAGGTCACATTGAGACTAGTCATATATGTACACTCAGATCAGGCCCATTTGGTATAATTAACTAACCTAATGCATGTCTTTGGACTGTGGGAGGATCGTGCTAACCATACATGTGCCACCCTCTATTCTTGATGGCGGTGTGTAAAATGCATTAGAGAAAAGACGTCAAATATTTGGCAATACATCTTTTAAAAGAACTCACAGAATTTATTAGGAACAGACCATACTGTGGTTCTTAGTTTGTTTGTATGGCGTCACACACTGTTCATTACCTCAGGTAATAAAATAGCCAATGGTAGTCAACAATAGCCAACGGAAAAGCTACGTTCTGTTGCAATGAGGAACCAAAAGTGTCAGCACACCGTGCAGCGAAAAAGAAAAAGCACAGAGGAACGCTGGGAGGGACCAAAGCTGACCACAAACTATAAACCCGCCGACACCAACACAAATGGCTTTCATTTATATTTACCCCATGATCTCATTAGTCACACTAAACCAACTAATCCATTTCATTAAACCGTTCCCTTGCCTCACTGTGGATTCCTCTGCCATGGCCAGCGTTGCATGGTCAAGCAGCAGTCTATTATTCCTTCAAATTTTCTGAGGTTTCCATGGGTGGGTATGCTCAAACACTGGCACGCAACACTGCCAGCCTGCTCTTAGCAAGCATACCAGCTGTTACACCACATCCTGGTCGTCTGGCACAGAAGTCGGCGATGTGTGGGAAAGCACTCCGTACACACATGGTGCAAACTCATGGCATGGACGAGGCTCGACGGGGTCACAAATCAGTTATCAGAATGCTCTTCCACTCACTCACCCTACTCTGAATCTGCTTGCTGGGCGTTTGTAAGCCCATGCATAATCCGAGTACAAGCTCCATTAAAAGCAGATTACAAATTAATGCCACCACATTAAGTCAGGCAACAAATCAATGGCTTTGTCTTTAACACATGTGATGTCCCACATGCTTATGCTCTTCTTAAAGCTAACCAGATGGTCAGATCCATCAAAGCCTAATATCCGGTAGGTCTTTATAGATACTCTGGCGAATTCAAAGCAGCCACAGACTCTAAATAGAAGACATGAGTGGATCTGATGAAAGAGACATCATGCTAACAGGGCCCAGGCCAAAAACTGACCCCAGATCAGGACTCCTCTCTGTAGTATGCACTGGTGACTTAAAGCACACTGATCCCAGATCTGTTCACGTGGGATGCATACAGCACGCCATGCCTACAGTCTGCAACCTAAGCCCTTTTTAATTAGGCTCTGATGATATGGCATGGAGGGAGCACACCTGCTATGCAGTACACATACCGCATGGGTACCAAATATAAGCACAAGCTGGGACTAATGAAAGCTGGCTCATTTTCCAAACTGGGTCCAGTGTACCATTTTCCCTGCTCCTGCTGTCTATTGAAACTAATTGGAGTTAAATGACCAAATCTGACCATAGTACAGCTATGCACATTAAGGTCTTAAGAATTATAATAGGAAATAAAACTCCAGATGTTGCAGTCGTAAACAGCTGGTCAAATTAAAAAAGGTTTGGCCTGTGGAGTTTAACCGGCATAAATATTATTCATGTCACACTCTGACGTCTTATTATATTCATATTCACGAATATTGATTTACTTTGCATTAAGGTCTCGAAGCAGCTTTATAACTTATATTAACTTCTAATATCTAAAACAAACATCCCAAAACCGACTCCTTACTATTTCTAGAGGTGCTGAGATTCAATTTGGCGGCACTTGAGCAGGTGGTGAGAGGGTCTAGACAAGTCATTGGCTGTCTATGGAAGTGAGGCCTGTCAGATATGCTTACACTTGCTGATGGAACAATGAACTCCTGCAAATTCTAAAACAAAATGTCAGGACATCTGTCTGTGAACTGAATCTCATAAGTATGTGGGTCATGCAGCAAGACAGCCTCTCTAATCACAAGCAAGCCATTTTTACCAAAAATGGTTACTGAAGACTTAATCATAGAATAATTAAAGTTCTTGGAATGGCCAAGTCAAAGTCCTGACCTTAGTCTAATGGAAATGTGTGGAAACCACAGAAGAGTTGAAGCTGTTCTCAACGGAGGAATGAAATGAAATTCCTCCACGCTGACGTGCAGCAGTTATGGAAATGTTTATTTATTTCTGCCAGATACTGAAAGCAATGGTTCAAATACTTTTGACACTCACAGATATATTAGATATTTTCCTTAATAAATAAATGACCACACAATATTTTGGTCTCATTTGGTTTACTGGGTTCTCTTCAACTTTATTCTGCGTGTTCCACATCAACTTTCAATGATTACACTTTGAACCCAGTTAAAATAAGTCGATCATCTTTATCTGGTCATATTCTTAAGTAAGGTTGTGGAGTATCTGCACAACATGCCAAGCTTTTCACTTGTATTTATAGCAGATTTACACTAGGGTTGTACTAAAAATAAATAAATAATAAAACAGATGCAGCAATATTTATTTTCGCTACATACTATATCGATTTTCAGCTCAAAACATCGAGTTCTTCTAAAGGAAGAAAAACACATTTGAAATGAGGTGTAGACTACAATCTCCACTCCTGTAGATGTCACTCTACAGTGTTTTGACTCTATTTATTCGCTGAATTATCGATGTGAGGTACTAATACGGCTCATATTGTACACCATAACTTGTATTTCAGCTGTTTTCATATTTTCAGTCTATGGTGGAATATCGCAATATATCTCAATATGCATCATATTGCAATGTATCGCGATATAATCGTTAAGTCCTTCCCAATACCCAGCCCTACCTTACCCTATAGCTATAGCTGCTTACTTATGGTTTCCTTGTCGCATAAAACCTCAAGAAACAGCAATACATCTGGCTAAATATAAATGTTATTATTTGTTACATTTGTTCAGTCTGGAATTAATAAATAATGGACTGACTCGTTGCAGGGTGAATCATCACTGTCTGAGAATTGAGAATTCAACAGTGCAGAAGTTTACAAATGAGGGCTGTCAACATGAATGCGTTTGGAGGAGATCATTTTTGAAATGCTGCCAATTGTGTTGTCATTACTTGAACACCAGGCACCTTTAAGACTTGTGTCCCATATACAGCATTATTAACCTATAGGGATGTTTCAACGGCGTGTTTTGACAACATGCCTGGCACATAATGGCTAACATACTATCTCTAAGAAAAATACTTAATGAAATGAATACTTTCTCTAAAAGTGTGTTTATTTTTGTATTTTCACAAAGTAAGAAATGCAAAGTTTGTTGACTCCCGTCACTCACGTGGCTGTGTAGTGCTTTAAAGGAATACTTTTTCTTTAGCGTCAAATACAAGCAACTTTTCAGAGTAAAAGGAATTAAATTAAATCTATACATTTTGTCACCACTACTGGGTTCTTGTTTCGTTTAGGTCAATATTGATTCATTCCGTTGATGTCTACATGAGCTTTAGGTTCTTGAATAAGATCTAAGTTTTTTCTTCAGAATATGGATGGACGTTAGGCAGAAGACAGATTTTGTTTATTTGTATTGGTGTTTTACACCATGTCGGCTCTTTGGCTACTCTCATGGCAGAAGAGGCTACGTAAAAAGAAATCCAGTTTATGTGTAAAAGGTCATTTCAGTTTTTCTCAGGCTCAATATTCAATATTTAAACGTGAGCCCAGTGATAGTTAGGAATTTCAAGATTGTTCCTGCTTTATTTTATTTTAACCCCAGTGCCTGAACCCAACCTGAGTTTAGCGTGGTCACGTTCAGGCCAGGCTTGTCCCACAGGGAGCAGCGTGGTCAAGGTGCCAAAAAAAAATCCCCAACCACAACAGTGTTTTTTAGCAATCAAAACCATGACTCACTCTCTCACCCGCTCACAAACACGCACTTTTCCACAGGAGACCAAGCACTAGAGCGCACATTCATTTCTCTCAATTCAACCGCAGAGCAGTGGCTGCAACCCAGGTCAGTTTTATACATGAAAAACAGTCATTCAGGAACACAGGCTCACATTCATGGAAGATTCACACGATTACACAACACCTCTGATCAGAATCTCCCCTTACACGACACAGCTAAATTTAGCAGAACGAAAGCCTTGAAAGTAGGTTTGTGTCGGTGTGCCCCCTTCGAACCCTGAGGGCACCCTTCAGTTCTCACAAGACCATGTTTATTCACTTCTTCGGTACATCATTTCTTCAGATATTCATGTTTTGAAGCGAGTGGTGGATGACGTTTTATCCTCATGAGACTAAAATGGGGGTTAAGACATTTGAATGGGAAATGACAGCTGTCTGAATAAATGGCGTATGGAAAAGCGCCATTACGCCATCCAGTCAGGCATCAGTGACTGTCTAAATAAACAGACCAATGGCCCGGACATTACAACCAGATCCTTTGAAGAGGCTAAAGTCATCCCATATGTGGAAACAGCACCGCTCTGAGGAGTACAGCAAGGGTGTACTGTGTGTCCATTATAATTGTGTGTGGTGCAGTTCTGGAAGTTATCAAGGCGATTACCTTTGATAGTGCTAATGACTCGCTCCAGCTGCTGGCTCTCGTTGCGGTCGGGTCGGCAGCTTGGGCTTATCTCCAGTGAATAATCCGGACCATATTCCGTAAAGAACTGCATGAGAAATCAAACCAAACGCCATTTGAATATAAATCAGTTCAAGCAGTTCAGCAAATAACCGCATCATGCTCATTCAACAGACATTTCATGAAAGGTTACGTATTAGTGTTCTCAGATTTTACTGTTTACATTATGTTCTCATAGCACTTTAATATTTTTCAGACCCCGCATTCTAGAGCCAATACAGATTATTTTTCTATTTTCTGTTATCATGAATTTTATATTACCTTCTTCTACCCAAGGCCAATCCCAAAACTGAGCAAACGTAGGGTGACAGTGGAAAGGAAAAACTCCCTGAAAGTTATAAGGAAGAAACCTTGGGAGGACCAAGACTCAAAAAGGGACCCAACCTCCTTGTTGATGTTAAATGGAAGAATTAAACTAAATTATCCAATTAATAAATGGATAGTAATAGTTTAAATAAACTGAGGACATAGTTAAAAATCTAATAATGAATAATAACAAAAGAAATGTGCATATAGGAATTATGATCTTGTGTCCTGGGCAGTAAACTGTGGGACTGGTAGCCTAGCGGGTAAGGTACTGGACTATGGACCAGAAGATCCAGGGTTCAAATCCCACCTCTGCCAAGCTGCCACTGTTGGGTCCTTGAGCAAGGCCCTTAACCCACAATTGCTTGGATTGTAAGACTGTACCAATTGTAAGTCGCTCTGGATAAGGGCGTCTGCTAAATACTGTAAATGTAAAGTTTTGGTGGTATGGCATCTTCAGTCAAACAGAGGAAGGAGAGGGTTACTGCCCACTGTGGTCTGGGTAATGGTGTGCCGGAAAATGATGAAAGAACAGCTTGGGTGGAGCTGAGGCAGAGGAGGGGTTATGTCTCATCTTTTCTTTAACGCAAACAATGTGGTTTAAAAATATTCAGCAAAAACAAATCGCAGGTACAAATAATGGAATGTGTGCAGGTGTTGCAAAGGACAAAAATACTAATGCAGCACTAAGAAGGAACTAAGAAAATATTTACCCGACTGGTTTAAAGATTGACATATTAGTACTGGTCCTATTACGTGTTGTTGTGAAAATTCCTGAGGAATTTTTTTTCAAAGCAGAATTATTTTAATGTGTTACTTCAGTGTACTCGTGAGCATATGAATGTGCAGCACGTTCGGCCGATATGCCTCGCGGACGGCTGTGTTTTCTGTCATCTCATGTAATGTTTGACCTCTCTGTTGGGAAAGCCATCCAACGAGCAGGAAAATTTTCCCTCATTGTGCAACAACCGAATTCCAATTAGCGAAGCATTGCGTTTTTGAAATGGAAACAGCTCTGGCCAGCCAACAGCGCAGCCAGCTGTGTTGCTTTGCTAATTCGAAAGACATTGACCACTTTGTCTTGGAGATATATTTGGCATTCGATTTGGACTAGCAGCAGAGTGGGTTGTGTGTCAGCTCAACTCTGCAACTCTGCTTTCAATTATCTCCCGCTTGTTTATCCGGCTTACCTCCGGTCACAAGGCATGCAAGGGATTACAGAACATCCCCCAATCAACAGGCACACATAGTGTGCATATATCATATCCAAATGGGCAAACACATCCACACTTACAAAACTCTTACGAATAAACATGTCCACTTACATACAGCTCTCCATTACCACTGACTTGGTCAAGCGCACACAAATACACACACACACACACCCTTCGGGTTTCCCATGAACTCAAGCTTTCCCATGTATATCAAGCTGAGACAACTCTGTACTCTTCACTGCTGGACTGTTTGCTTTGGACCACATCAAGACAACTTTGAAAAGCGAGCCGAAACGCTGCAAACATGTGGTACTTTTGTGTGATACATTTGGTGCTTATCCGTGTTTGTTTTCATCACTATTCTCACTATTTCTTTCCAAGGTCATAGCAAGTCCACACTCAAAAATTAATTGTCCTTAAAAAATGATACTATAGAGTATCAATTAAAAAAACAACTTATCTGCAATTAGAAAAGAAATTCTGTTCAATCTAAAGACAATATATTAGTAGTTATAGACAATATAATACATAGACAATATTAAAATACACCCCTACATAGCAGACTTCAAAAGTACAACCGGTACACTAACAATAAAGGGACTGTAAGAGAAAGCATGGCCAGAGAACATGTATTTTTATCCAACTTTCCAAAAATTGAGCAATACAAAAAAATTATTTTGTGGTTTCCACGCACATCAAAGTCAGATTTATTTCTATAGAGCTTTTTACAATGGAGCATTCTCTCAAAGCAGCTGTTTGATTTTATATTATATTATATTACGTTGTGCAAGTATATGAATGTGTAAAAATCCCAAATTGAGCAAGTCTGGGGCAACAGTGGCAAGGAAAATCTCTCTAAAACATAAGGAAGAAACCTTGGAAAAACAAACTCAAAGTGTGACCCAACCTCCTTTGGCAGCTTAGATGCTAGAATTTAAAAAAAGTTATCTAATTAATAATTTCATAGTAATAGTTTTTCATAGTAGTGGTCACAAAGGTCCAGGAGTTCAGGTACTTGGGATCAACTGTCCAAGGAAATGGGGAGTGTGGAAAGGAGGTAAAGAAGAGAGTACAGGCAGGATGGAGTGGGTGGAGAAGAGTGTCAGGAGTGCTGTGTGACAAAAGGGTCGCAGCAAAAGTGAAAGGAAAAATTTATAAGAGAGTAGTGAGACCAGCCTTGTTGTATGGCTTAGAGACAGTGGCACTGACAAAGAGACAGGAAGCAGAGCTGGAGGTGGCAGAACTTAAGATGTTGAGGTTCTCTTTAGAAGTGTCTAGGGTGGACAGGATTAGGAATGAGATCATCAGAGGGACAGCACAGGTTGGAAAATTGGGAGACAAAATTCGAAAGGGAAGACTGAGATGGTTTGGACATGTGCGGAGGAGGGATAGTGGATATGTTGGTAGGAGGATGTTGGAGATGGAGCTGCCAGGCAAGAGACGGAGAGGAAGACCAAAGAGGAGTTATTTGGTTTGTGGTAAATGAAGATATGCAGGGAGTTGGGGTGAGAGTAGAGGACGTGGAGGACAGGGTGAGGTGGAAACGTTTAACTCGCTGTGGTGACCCCTGATAAAGGGAGAAGCAGAAAGAAGAAGAAGAAGAAGAAGAAGAAGAAGAAGTAATAGTATTGAGAGAACATATTTTAAAAGTATAATAAACAAAATATAATATGTAGACTACATTAGAGACATTAGATACATGCAGACTATACATTAGAGAAGATGTAATACTATGAGTGTAATAAATAGAGAAGATAAAACTATAGCATATATGACAATAGGGAAAATAAATTAAGCATTGAAGAAAATATGCATATCGGCACAAATTAGTTTGATTTCAACTATTTTAGTTAGATTTTAAAGATTTAATTCTTGAACTAAAGAATGCATGGAGGCATTTTACACAGTTTATTCACTGCCCCCAACAACTGCCATTAAAAATCCAGTAAAAAGACTTATCAGACATGATTTTTCATTTTACACAGCATTTCTAACAACATTAGACATTTGCTACAAAGCAGCTTTGATATGCAGTGTGTAGAAACGAGAAGCCAAAAGTGGCAGTGGAAAGAAAAAACTCCCTAAAGATGCACAAGGAAGAAACCCTGAGAGGAACCAGGCTCAAGCAGACAACCCATCTTCTTCTCTGTAAGACCTGGACAACAAGATTAAGTTCTTGTTACAGCAGAATGTACAGCAATCAAGCAGTAATTGTGTATAAGACACCAGATGTTTTGTCTAGCACATTGTAAATAAAGTCCTAAAGGAATACAAACACGTTTAGTTTGTAACAGTTTAGTTTCTGAGGCAGATCTTGGAAGAAGAAGTCTTTAATGTTTTCTGTCCACCTAAATGGAACTTATATTTAATTGTCCTAAAACATTTGGCCTTTTATCCAGCAAAGTTTGTATGGATGCAGCGTGTTAAGCTGATACCACCAACCACACTTTCAAATCTCACTGCACATGCCCTTTGTATTCTAACAGCATCTTTGTGAGATGATGAGTAACTACGTAAGGTTAGAGAGTAATTTAAATCCCCTCGCAAAGTCATAGGAGAAAGCACTGGGGGATTCATTTAGTATTTTGTGCACTGCAATTAAATCTCAGTCCAATTCAGCTTGGACTCTTTGCTGCTGAACTTCCAAAGCAAAAACAATGACACACGCCTGTGGCAAGAAGTAACTCACTTGGTATAAGTTTGTGTTAGCACAACAGAAGGAGATAAAAAAACTACATGGCAACATCTCAGCAGTGAGAAGCTTGGCCAAGTGGTACACATGTTTTCTGTCTGAAACTGAGACATGTTATTGTAAACCACATCTGAATAAAGTCAAGTGGATGGTTTTCCAATCAGACACTAATCAAGAAGGAGCACATATTAATGATGCAGCGCTGCTTAATCTCTACCAAATAAAATTCACAAAATGCAGCCACATACCTTCCTGTACTTCTCTTCCCCAGCCATCCACTGCATAAGTCCTACACTAAGGCAGGGAATTTGAGGTAAATACCACAGGCTACAGATGTAATATAGAGAGATTTTTTTCCATGCTGGAAACGTTAACTTCAGGCAGAGCGACAGACCAAACAAACAGACCTTATGAAACAAGGTACAAGGCATTTGGAAGGTCTTCAGACCCTTTCACTTTAACATTCTGTTATGCTGTGGCCTGTGTTTAAATAAAAAAAATAATATTTTCTTCCCCATCATTCTGCACTCAATAACCCATAATGACAAAGAGAAAACAGAATGTTAAAATGCGGCAAACTCACTGAAAAGGAAAAACTAAAATATCGCATTGCCACAAGTATTGAGACGCTTTACTCAGTACTTAGTTGAAGCACCTCTGGCAGCGATTACAGCCTCCAGTCTTCTTGAGTTTGATGCCACAAGGTTTGCACACCTGGATTTGAGGATTCTCTGCCCTTCTTCTCTGCGGAGGCTCTGAAGCTCCATCAGGTTGGACAGGGAACAACCATTTTTAGGTGTCTACAGAGATGTTTGATTGGGGTCAAGTCGGGGCTTTGGATGGGCCACTCAAGGGCATTCAAAGAGTTGTCCCTAAGCCACTACTGTGTTGTCTCATCTGTGTGCCTAGGGTCATTGTCTTGTTGGAAGGTGAACCTTTGGCCCAATCTCTGAGCGCTCTGAATCAGGTTTTCTTTAAGACCATCTCTCTACGTTGCTCCATTCAGCGTTCATTCAACCCTGATCAGTCTGCCTGTCCAAGCTGCTGAAAAATGCCTCCATAGAATGATGCTGCCTCCACCATGCTTCACTGCTGGGATGGTATTGGGCAGGTGATGAGCAGTGCCACTTAGAATTGAGGCCAAAACATTCAACCTTGGTTTCATCAGACCAGAGAATCTTGTTTCTCACAGTCTGAGAGTCCTTAAGGTGCTTTTTGCAAACTCCAGACAGGCGTTCATGTGTCTTTTACTGATTAGAGGCTTCTGGCCACTGCCATAAAGCTCAGTATTGTGTGCAGCGGTGATGGCTGACCTTCTGGAAGTTTCTCCCATCTGCACACAGGATCTTTGGAGCTCAGCCAGCGTGACCATTGGGTTCATGGTCACCTCTCTTACCAAGAACCTTCTCCCTCGATTACTTAGTTTGGGGGCGGCTCAGCTCCAGGAAGGGTCCTGGTTGTTCCAAATTTTGTCCATTTAAGAATTATGGAGGCCTTTGTGCTCTTGGGAACCTTCAGTGCAGCAGAAATTTTTTGCAACCTTCTCCAGACCTGTGCCTCAACACAATCCTGTCTCTGAGCTCTACAGGCAGTTCTTTCCTCCTCATGACTTGGGTTTTTGCTCTGATATTCATTGTTTGCTGTGAGACCTTATATAGGCAGGGGTGTGTCTTTCCAAATCATGTCCAATCAACTGAATTTACCTCAGGAGGATCTAATCAAGGTGTAGAAACATCTCAAAAGATGATCAAGAGAAATGGGAGGGACCCAGAGCTAAATTGCAAGTGTCATAGCAAAGGGTCTGAATATTTATGACCATGCAAAGTTTGTTTTCCTTTTTAATAAATGGACAGAAATTTCTGTTTTCAATTTCTACAAGTGAGGATTGTTCCTCCAACGTCCAAACAAAACCAAAGTGTGACTAAGACGCAGGAATTCGACAACGAAGGAAGAGAGAAGTGTGGAAAACACTGCTCAGTGCTTGCCAAACGGATGTGTTCATCAGATGGGATTGGGGTCAGACGCGAGTGAGAATTTCAACAGTGATAAAATTGGAAGGTATTTAAAAATGTTTGGTTCCTTACTCAGCACAGACTTTCACACCAGACAAAAATGCATTGAAAAACCAAACAAACCTACCCACCTGTCAGTTTCAGTAGTTAGCTCAGCGTATTTAAATGTTCTGTGCCAGCCAACATTTATTTTTATTTTGGTTCATCCCTGACTGAATAAAGACTAGCCTAAAATACAACAGCATATTCATTTGAGGTTGAAAGAATGTCACTGTAGAAGAGCACTGTAAAACCTGACACACCTGATAAACCTATGAAACGTATCCAATACTGGTTACAGGACATAATGATCCTATATCAAATAAAAACAGACAAGTCATGCTGCAACAGATCCGGAAAAACCAAGAACAATCCAAGAACACTACATTTAGCACAGAGGTCAAAACTCTGCTCCAGAACCCATTGTCCCTCATACACCTATTAACAGAAAGTTGAGTCTAAATACCAGATCCTGGCCTTGGACCTCTAACCCTTGAGCCGCACCACCAGGCCTGCTATTTAACGGACTTCCCCTAGTCTGGTTTCCTGCATTTATTCTGCTCCAGCAGTTGTGGAAACCAACTGTTTTCCCCAAAGGAATGGCAAAGCTTTCTCAGTCATAGAGTCCTGTCTGCTCGTCTGAAGTCAGTATTATGGGTTTTAGATTGAGGAGATAGAACAAGGATATACAACCAGAGTGTCTTTTCTATAGACAAGGGTGTGACAATGCATTTTCAGTAAAATAAAAATAGTTTAGACGCACATGTTCAAGAAACCAGTTTGAGATGATTTGAGGTTTGTGACATGATGCTTTATCCCGCTGGACGCAGCCATCAGAAAATGAAACACTGTGGTCATAAAGGGATGAACATGGTCAGCAACAACATTAATCAACGCTTGACTGGTATCAACAAGAAAACATCCCCTATACCATTACACCACCATCCCAGCCAGAACCATTAATGTGAGACAGGATGGATCCATGCTGTCATGTTCTTGACACTGAATTCTGACCCTACCTTCCAAATATCGCAGCAGAAATCGAGACTCATCAGACAAGGCAACGTTTTTTCCAATCTTCTGTCGTCCAATTTTGGTGAGTCCATGCAAACTGTAGCTTCGGTTGCCCGTTCGTAGCTGACAAGAGCGGCACGCGGTGTGATCTGCTGCCGCTGTAGCCCACCTGATTCAAGGTTCAACGTGTTCTGCATAGCTTGGTTGTAACAAATGGTTATTTGAGCTACTGTTGCCTTTCTATCAGCTCGAACAAGTCTGGACTTTCTCCTCTGACATCAACAAGACAGTTTTGCCCAGAGATCTGCCCTCACTAGATATTTTCTCATTTTTGGACCATTCATTGATGGAACAATGAATTCTCAATGACATCAGAGAATTCTAAAGGACAATGACAGGACATCTGTCCATGAACTGAATCTCAAGAGAAGGTGGGTCATGCAGCAGAACAACGCCCCTAAGCACACAAGTCGTTCTACCAAAGAATGGTTAAAGAAGAATAAAGTTCATGTTTTGGAATGGCCAAGTCAAAGTCCTGACCTTAATCCAATGGAAATGTTGTGGAAGGACCTGAAGCGAGCAGCTAATGTGAGGAAACCCACCAACATCCCAGAGCTGAAGCTGTTCTGTACGGAGGAATGGGCTAAAATTCCTCCAAGCCGGTGTGCAGGACTGATCAACAGCTACAGGAAACGTTTAGCTGCAGTTATTGTTGCACAGGGGGGGTCACACCAGATACTGAAAGCAAAGGTTCACATACTTTTGCCACTCACTAATATGTAATATTGGATCGTTTTCCTCAACAAAAAAATGGCCAAGTAGAATACTTTTGTCTCATTTGTTTAACTGGGTTCTCTTCATCTACTTTTAGTACAAACTTAAGCACCACTGTAAGTATGGGATAATATTTGACTAGTAGTTTTTAGGAATCTGACGCTACTCATGCCTTTTTGTCTTTCTTAATTTATTGTAACCCCTATTTTTAAATCAGTGGCTCACTTGAAATTAGTACTTAACAGCACTAAACAAACCAGTTTAATAATTACTGTAGCCACAGTTGGCAAGCCAGATGTTTTCAAGCATGACATCATGAAAATGTTATCATAATAGGCCATTTCTCCCCATCACCCCACCTCTATTTTAAACATAAATTTAAAAACAGGAAATCGACCCCTGTTCAAATGGGAAATCCACAGGCAGGCAAACATCACGTTGTTCAGGCTCACTTAGTTCCTCTACAACTCTACCTCTGTGTGTGTGTGTGTGTGTGTGTGTGTGTGTGTGAGTGTGTGTGTGTGAGAGAGAGAGAGAGAGAGAGAGAGAAGTGGCATGCGTTCCACAATAATGTGTGCAGACAGACTGGGAGGTGGAGGATCAGCAAATCCGTCGCCAATGTTTTGGTGGAGCTGAGAAAAGAACAACCACTGACAAGACTATGCACGCAAGCACACCACTGCCTGCAAAAACACACGTACAATCTCTGAAATACCAACACATTATATAATGACTATAAGAGGATGCAGTGTGGCTCAAAACAATGGCAAACCAAAATGTGTTATGGTCCTGAAATCCTCTCTAACAGCATTCCAACTACCCGGCAGGTTCCAGTGTACCACAATGGCTAAATGGTGAAAAGGATTTCTCTTGTTCCGTGTAGCCTTTACACTATTCACACCTCATTCTCTTCGCTTAAGAACCAGCACAAATGCTAGAAAGTGCAGTCTCTTATTTCGCTTGCTCATCCCAGGAGGGACGGACCCCCTCCTGACATAATTCACATGAGACTGGAGTGCTCCTAATCCCTTGATCAATGCCCTCCAGTGTGTCTGTATCTCGAGTGGTGCCCAATTCACTTACAATCATGATCAAACTTTAGCATAACTAGATGAAGCCAAGTGGATAAAATTTGATTATTTTCAAATGATTTGTATTGATTTGATTCAGTTTAGACAAATAAAAGGTCCCTACCTTGATTTAACTAAGCAAATAGTTAAAAAAGAGCCTCCCATTGGATAATGACTGCATTGGTGATTATGTTTCAGTTTCAACAAGTTCTTTAAGCCTAACTGATGCAGTGAGTAGCTTCTCATTTGTTAAACAACCATGTCCAAAGACATCCTGTGGTCATGGAAAAGATGTTCCTCTGTTTCAGAGGGTCAGATTGTGAAAGAGTGGTTCAGGGAGCATAAGCCATCATTATCACACATGGATTGGCCACCACAGAGTCCAGAGCTGAACCCCATTGAGAATCTTTGGGATGTGCTGGAGGAGACTTTGTGCAGTGGAACAAATCTCCACCATCAATACAATATATAAATGTTGTGACATTTCAGAAGCAGTTCTGTCCAGAGTTGAATTCGTTGTCCCCCAAGATCTTGTACTGATGATGGAGATTTGTTCCACTGCACAAAGTCTCCTCCAGCACATCCCAAAGATTCTCAATGGGGTTCAGCTCTGGACTCTGTGGTGGCCAATCCATGTGTGATAATGATGGCTTATGCTCCCTGACCCACTCTTTTACAATCTGACCCTCTGAAACAGATGGACATCTTTTTCACGACCACAGGATGTCTTTGGACATGGTTGTTTAACAAATGAGAAGCTGCTCACTGCATCAGTTAGGCTTAAGGAACTTGTTTCCATCTGTAACATAATCACCAATGCAGTCATTATCCAACGGGAGGCTCTTTTTTAACTATTTGCTTAGTTAAATCCAGGTGGTGACCTTTTGTTTGGCCGGGCAGTGTACATTAGCATCACATTTACATCCAGAACGACTTGCAACTGATACACCTCAACAGACACTCAACACTGCGGATTCACGAGCAGAGGCGGGAGTTAAAGAGCAGAGGTCCATCATTTGTGCGTGTCCATGATAATATTACCTGTTTATATTACATCATGGGGACTCTCATTTCAGCTATGCATCAACATATCAAGCAACCCATCCATTCCTCCATCTAGCCGTCTAATCATCAAACCTTCACCTCTTGATTTTAAATGAGAAACTGCAACAAACCCATTTAATTCCTAAACCGGCTGAATAATTGTGTTTTTAATCCTAAGTAACATTGTTTTCCATCATGTAACCTTAGTATTCTGTGGCTGGTGTGTGTGTGTGTGCACACACGTGTGCATTATTAGACAATAGGGGGAAATGATGCCGAACGTCCACCTCAGCCCAATACTGCGCTCCTCCCAAAGTTACCACAAATTGAACAGAGATAGTGAAAGCACGAGAGAGAGAGGGAGCCTGAGGGTTTGTGTGAATATATGTGGGAGAGATTGAGCAAGAGCGTGTGAAAGAGGGAGGGATGGAGGAATAGAATGAGAGAGGAAGAGAAAATCTCAACCGAGAGAGGCTGAGCCAGTGGAGAAGGGAAATGCAGTACTTGCTGTTTGTTATTTCACTGGGCTGTGCTGGGAACAGCTTGGCGGAAACCAGTAAAAACAAGGCCTAAAAAAAGAGGAGAGAGGATGTACAGATGTGGACGGCCCACAGAACAGCGAGGGCCATTTCCACCCAGGGGTCAGAGCAAAGCCTGTAATGCCACGCTACACAAACACTACCCGCCTCTCCCATCTATTACTGATAAGGACACAAACAAAGCCTCACAGTCTCATTCTGCTGCGTTCTGATCAGCTGAGGAATATTTTTAGATTTTCACTCTGTATTACTGATTGTTCTTTGCAGGAATTTCCACCGTACCGGAATCATTCTGATTACCGACGTTTACCGTACGCCGTTGCCTTTTTCCAGGTTACGCAAGCTTAGGAGGCCAGCTGTGGGTGAAGCCAAACCAGGGTGCATAAAGGCAGCTTCACAATAACATGATACGGATCATGGTACATGGTTTTGAAGAAGAAAGTGACAGTAGAACCGTGGTACATTTGTTACAGTCTGACCGGACTTGCAATGCTATTCCATACATAAATACAATACCTCGGTTATCGTTGTTAATTTGTTCCACAAGGCTTTCAAGAACCGGAGATGACGAGGCCCGAGCAGATTTTTCCCGTAATAATGTAAGTTGAATGAATCTGTTCCAGACCCCCAGAAAATCCACACTGTATAAGGCACTATATGCATTAATGGAGTTTTATTGTACAGGTGGGGATATACTCTGAGAAATCCATCATAAGTTAAATGTATCATGATCCAAGGAGATTAGTATTTGGTAGAGTGGTCCATCCTACTAATAGCGGAGCCTAAGATAAATAATGATAATGTTATTGTTTAAAACACTTACATTAACTTACAGTTGGCCAAAATCCTTAACACAAAGCTTATTTTATAATAAAGTGTTGAAAAATCTCATGTAACTTAGTGAGTAATGGATTTAAAGCAAAAAGGAAAAGACTTTGGTGAACTCATAGCGCCAGCATAACTGCTAAGCTAACCGCAGCCTTTCTGTTGGTTCTTATAACTAAAGGTATTTAGGACCCATGGAGACTTATTTGCACAAAAAATACTGTACTGTAGATGTAAAAATAAAGAAAACCACAACAAATACAGCTGAGATATTCACTGGGCGAGAGCTTTTGTGAGACTGAATCACTGAATCGCAGTGTACTAAATTGAGTGAGAATCACGAATCGAGTTTTGGCTGGAACGAGTCACTTGGTTCGACTCATACAAGTTGAAGCAAGTGCACCGAGTACCGAGCAAACACAGAGAAGGGAAATTTTTCTAGTCAAAATGCATCGAGAACCGAATTCGACGAGTTCCAAGGTGGTCGAGGTACCAATTTATCTACTCAAGGAATTGGAGAGCTTCATTATTCAATTAATGAAGTTTGAATTTACATCACATCCTTCTGTGATATTATTGGCTGGTTCAATCACTCATTCATTTACTTATCGACACAGGCGACACAGGGCACAAGGCAGAAACAACCCTAGACAGGGTGCCAATTCATCGTAGGACACACACTCACACACACACTAAGGGCAATTTGGAAACACTAATTAATTTAACATGTCTGTATTTGGACTGTGGGAGGAAACCGGAGTAAACGCCAGCAGACATGGAGAGGACACACAGGCGGAGCCCTTTTACATGCTATTTAGTCATTAGTGTTGTTTAATGCACATTACACCACAGTTAGTCCCGACCCTGCAATCTGATTGGCTGAGAGACGCTCCAGCCGTGCTATTATTGCTGATAAAGGCACTCTGACCGGTGCTCTATAAGTATTACTCTGCGGCATACACACCTGTAACCTAGCAATGACGACCGCCCTAAAAAGCAGCCAAGTTATAATGAGTAAAACCCTGCCGAAATGAAGTTATAATTAGTTATATAATCTATTGGTTTTGAAAACGATTTAAATTTGGAAGATGAAGCTATTAATGACCAACCTGAGCCAAAGGTTTATCACCTTTAGGATTTGGAAGCTCTGGAAAAGCCAAACAAAGTCAGTCCTTTAAATCAAACATCCGGCTCTTAATGGATCCACAGCTCGACTGAAGAGCAACGAGACTGAAGATCAGCTTTAGTCCCACCAACAAAAATGCTGAATCAGCTCCATCCCTCACAAAGACGTCGTTTGCTGGAGTTAAACTCGGCTCTTTCATTAAACCCCATCGGCGGCTGATCGGAGCTTCGTTCCTCTGGCAGGTTTGTTATCTGTAAGTCCAGCTCTAACCCAGAGAAGCTGCTGATGCTCTGTAGCTCTGCCCTTACATTTCTGACTGATCAGATTCACATTAAGAGCTTCATCATACAGATTTATAATCACTAATCAAACGGGGTTCTAGACTTTGGTTAGAACACTCCTATCTGCTTCAGTCAGTAGAATAGTGGATCTTAGAAACAGCCTGCCTTATAAACCCCACCCATTTGATTTGCTGAATGTAAATAAACTCTTTAAAATAAATTAAATCTTACCAATAAAACTTGTGTTTATTGTCTTTATAATAAATTTATTGGTCATTCTGTTCCTCGACTTTAATGACTGAAGGGCTTAGAAATTTGTGTTATTTGTAAATAAGGGCCTTAACATGCTAAACCTTTGTTTTCCTGACCTCAGAAGCAGACATGCACACTAAAAAAAGAAGAGTCTATTGTGGGCCTTCCTCAGACTTTTCAGTTACAGCCTTGAAAAGAAGACAGTTATGTCCTTTTCGGCAGTCTGGCCTCTGTAACCCTCTCTTGACCTATCGCTTGGTCATCTGCCTGTTTGAGTGTGTGGAGCTTGACGTCTTGAATGAAGCTCTTGTACCCCCCACTTGAGCATCTCTGCCTTTTATTGTTACCACTCTTGGCAGGGCAGTACAGACAGAGCTCTCTATAAATCACTGAGAGGAGTCAGTGAGAAACACAACACGTAAAGAGAGAGAAGGCAGGTAGTGATTTGTTCCCCATGTTTCCAGAGCTCCTTTGCTCAAATAGTCATGTACATTGTTATGTCTAGTCGTTTAACAGCTTTATTTAGTATATTTGACGTGTTCATCTGACCATCTCTGAGCTACACTGAATTGTGTTCTGCCTTTAAGGCCAAACAATAGCGGCAGAGTGAGTGTGTGGAGTGGTGAGCACTCGCTGTGTTTTCAGAGACCGAGTGGGAAAACAGACAGAAAGCAGAAGACAGGAGGGAAAAATGAGAAGAGCTCAAAGTCTGCTCATATGACTTAGGAGCGGGGTTTAGTCAGGCAGCGCTGGGATTACAGATGGTTTAAGAGGTTATGGAATATTACAAGAGTACATAAAAACTGTGCAGTCTCTAAAATAGTTCACCCCAAGAAACATTTTACCCAATCTCCCAGTTAGCCTTGACATGTTTGACGTTCAAAGGCATTTTCCTTCCTCTAGTTTTGCAGAGATATGGGAAGCTTACAGCTACCAGTTTATTTTCAGATACTCTGCATGCTTAAATGGTCACACACTTCCCTTAAACCACACTGAGATGTTCAGTATTCTCAAACAGACTAGCCTATGATGTTTCCATGACTGCATGATGTACTGTTATCTGCAAAAAATAGACACTAATTGGCAAAACAATATGGGCCAAACCCAAATAACCTCAGAAAACAAGACTTTCAAGGAAAACAATTACCAGAAAGTTGGCTCATGAGGTTTTTTTTAGTCTAGATGGTGTGTTAAAAAGCCACCGCTGCCTGAGAAAAACATCAAAAACAGAGCGAAGTGCTTGGGAGAATATGGAAAGTTTGATTCAGAGTACTTCAGCAGAGCTGTGTACAGTGAGGAGTCAGGAGTCGTATTGTGCTGGTGATGCTCCAGAATGTCCTCAAAGACCTGGTGTGAAGTGACTGCATTGTTCATGACACTATTGCAATTATTGTTTTAATGATGTGCGACATTATCTGATATTACCGAGCAGGTCACTTTGGAAAAACAGCCAAAAATATGCATGAAGAGTTCACACATCCCCCGTGTCATGTAGCCACGTACACAATTGTCAAGTACAGGCACCACAAATCAATCTAGTATTCTACTTAAAAGCACAAGACTGGAGTTAAAAGGGAGTGAACGAACTGCACCAGGAGACAAAATACAGACACCACCAGCCTCAGAGACATCCTTAGATTTCATTGCTAGATGTGGATCGACTTTGAAAGGATGGTTGTTGTTTAAAAGACAGCAATCTGCAAGCTGTCGGAAATCGGTTGCCTTTAAAGACAGCTCGATAAACTTATTTCACAATCTTTGAACGAACCACCGCGAAGAATATGAAGATCATGACAAACTTCAGGAGTCAACTGTGCACAACAGGTTTACACCAGACAAGGTACCAGCACAAAAACACACTCAGCAAACCTTAGTGGAATCCAGTGTTAATTTTGTTGACAAATGATTTTCAGCCTTGCAAATCCAGTATAAAACCATAGAAGCGCATTTCACGTCTGAGTGAATCAGCCACATTGGTGTAGTGGAAATTTGGGCAACGTTCATCCTTTAAAAGAAAGTACCATAAATCAACGTCTCAGCATACTACAAACCATTCAAGACATCACAGAGAGTTTGAGGAAAATGTTGGACGCTTAGTCTACCAAAATGGTATCTATATTTCCAGAGCTCTCCAAGGTCTCCTGAGGATCTGTATTTGTTGCTTTTCATGAAAACCACTGAAAAGCTTGCAAATCTGCCCTGTTTTGATCATTTTAGACAACCGAGTGGAAGAAAGGGGCTTGAAGGGGTTCTGCGATGCAAACATGTTCAAACAAACTCCAGAGGTTGTGGTTTTGAGGCCGTTAAGGTTTTTGTACTATTCACAGCTCAAGTGTAAAACTTTATAAAGTGAACTGACAACTTCTGCACATAGAAGTCCTTTCATTTTTCAAAAATTAAATCTGTACTTTTAAGATAAATAAACTAACAGTGGTGGACTAGTGGTTAAGATAATGGACTATGGACCTGAAGGTCCAGGGTTCAAATCCCACCTCTGTCAAGTCACCACTGCTGGGTTCTTGAGCAAGACCCTTAACCTACATATGCCCTTGATTTTAAGATTGTATTAGGTGTAAGACACTCTGGATTAGGGCTTCTACTAAATGACAAATGTAAAATAAAAGCCTATCTTGACCTGGGCTAACCAGCAGGACAGGGCACAGGACGGGGACAGACCCAAAACAGGAGGACTGTCCATTTCAGGGCTCATTTCACACTCATGCACTCACTCACCAAGGGACAATTTTAGAGACATCAACTGACCGAATGCACGTCTTTGGAATGTGGAAAGAAACCGGAGTACCCGGAGGTACCCACGCAGACTCGAGAACGACAACTGTAAAGCAACCAAGCTAACCACTGAGTCACTGTGCTACCTTCTAAACATTAACAAAAAATGAACAGACTGTCTTCAACTATTATTGCACACCAAACAATGGAATCTCATGACCTGTAAAATGTAAAGGACTGGGAAAAACACTTTTCCAGTTAACTAGGCTCCTGAACATTTTACCTCCAGTGCTTATGTGGCACAATGACCTTGGGTTTGGATGATCTCTCTGAGGCTTCGAGCCTGTGCTCATGTTACCGGTACAGATACGACTCGAGGCGCGGTGCCTAATGCTTTTTACAGAATCTCTCAAAGACACACTAGTAAGTTTTAGCAATGATTTAAATAAACCCTGCACAGTGAGGGCGCTGGCATCCGCGCTGGCTCCAGAGGATTTATGCATCCGCAGTGTAGTCGTTTTACTGAATTACTGAAGATGTGAGAAGGTCTGGTATGCATCTTCATCCAACTCCTGAATGAGTGGCTTGAAAAGAACAGACAGTCGTGTCCTTTTCTGAGGTCTAGCCTCTATAACCCTCTGTTGGCCTGTCACTTGGTCATCTGCCTGCTTGAGTGTGTGGAGCTGTCTGAATGAAGCTGTTGTATGGCCCGTGTTGAGGGTTTCTGCCTCTTCTTGTCCCTAATCATTCCCAACAGCAGATTACTGAAACAGACTTGCCTATACTGATGAGCCAAAACATTAAAACCACACAGAGTGAATAACAAATAACACTGATTATCTCATTACAACAGCACGTGTTAATTAAGCTCTGGGATATACAGTGGGGCAAAAAAAGTATTTAGTCAGAGACTGATTTTGCAAGTTGTCCTACTTAGAAAGATGAGAGGGGTCTGTAATTTGCATCATAGCTACACTTCAACTATGAGAGACAAAATGAGAAAAAAATCCAGGAAATCACATTGTAGGATTTTTAAAGAATTTAATTGTAAGTTATGGTGGAAAATAAGTATTTGGTCAATAACAAAAGTTCAACTCAATTCTTTGTAACATAAATAACCTTTGTTTCCTGTAAGTCTTTCACCAGGTTGGCACACACTGTAGCCTGGTATTTTGGCCCATTCCTCCATGCAGATCTCCTCTAGAGCAGTGATGTTTTGGGGCAACACAAACTTTCAACTCCCTCCACACATTTTCTATGGGGTTGAGGTCTGGAGGACTGGCTAGGCCACTCCAGGACCTTGAAATGCTTTTCACACGGAGCCACTCCTTCGTGCGCGAGCGGTGTGTTTGGGATCACTGTCATGCTGAAAGACCCAGCCCACGTTCCATCTTCAATGCTGTCACTGATGGAGGAGGTTTTGGCTTAAAATCTCACGATACATGGCCCCGTTCATTCTTCCCTTAACACGGATCAGTCGTCCTGTCCCCCCTCTGCAGAAAAACACAGCCCCAAAGCATGAGGTTTCCACCCCCTTGCTTCACAGTAGGTATGGTGTTCTTGGGATGCAACTCAGCATTCTTCTTCCTCCCAGCTGAGTTTTTACCAAAAAGTTCTACTTTGGTTTCATCTGACCACATGATATTCTCCCAATCCTCTTCTGGATCATCCATATGCTCTCTGGCAAAACTTCAGACGGGCCTGGACATGTACTGGCTTAAGCAGGGGGACACACCTAGCACTGCAGGATCTGAGTCCATTCCTCTGGCGTAGTGTGTTTACTGATGGTAGCCTTTGTTACTTTGGTCCCAGCTCTCTGCAGGTCATTCATCAGGTCCCTCCATGTAGTTCTGGATTTTTGCTCACCGTTCTCATGATCATTTGACCCCACGGGATGAGATCTTGCGTGGAGCCCCAGATCGAGGGGAGATCATCAGTGGTCTTGTAGGTCTTCCATTTTCTTACAATTGCTCCCACAGTTGATTTATTCACACCAACCTGCGTGCCTATTGTAGATTCACTCTTCCAAGCCTGGTGCAGGTCTACAAGTTTCTTCCTGGTGTCCTTCCACAGCTCTTTGGTCTTGGCCATGGTTGAGTTTGGGAGTCCGGACTGTTTGAGGCTGTGGACAGGTGTCTGTTATACAGATAACGAGGTCAAACAGGTGCCATTAATACAGGTAACAAGTGGAGGACAGAAGAGCTTCTTAAAGAAGTTCTTACAAGGTCTGAGAGAGCCAGAAAGAAATCTCTGCTTGTTTGTGGGTGACCAAATACTTATTTTCCACCATATTTACAAATTAAATTCTTCAAAAATCCTACAATGTGATTTCCTGGATTTTTTTTCTAATTTTGTCTCTCATAGTTGAAGTGTACCTATGATGAAAATTACAGACCTCTCTCATCTTTCTAAGTAGGAGAACTTGCACAATCAGCGGCTGACTAAATACTTTTTTGCCCCATTGTATAAGGTTCTTGTAGTCAACTTGTTGACGGTAAGAAAAATGTTCAGGAGTAAAGAACTGAGCCACTTTAACAAGGCACAAATTGTTATGGCAAGATGACCTGGTCAGAGCATCTCCTAAACGACAAGGCACATGGGCTGATCCCAGTCAGCAGTCATGAGTACCTAATGACAGGAGTCCAACCAGCAACAGGGAGTTAGAACCCAAAGACTGTTTGACAGAGGAGTTAAAAGTCCAAGAGGAAATGCAACAGTATTTGTTAATGTTGAAAATAAACTTCGATTCCACTTACAGCATCATAATCTTGTTTGATCTATAGCAGGGACCTGAGTTGCTTGATTATTAGCACAGTAACTTGTGACCTGCTTGAGACTTGAAGGTTAAGACTCGAGACTCCCACGTCTAGTCGAAAGCACCTACAACGGGCATGTGAGCCTCATTAATGTCCAGGCACCCATGCAGACGTTAATTTGACTGGAAACACCTAAACATCTTTACAAACCAGGTCCCTTCACACCACTGCCATGAAGTTCATATCCAACGAGCAACTACCCAGGCTTTCAAAGCCAAAACGAACACATCAAATCGCGCTTCTGAACAGAGAACGACCATATGACCGGACGGAAGCAAAACAAACACCAGCTGCAGTCTGCTCCGCTCCACAGCCCGTCCACATCTATGCAGCATTATACGAGGAGCATGGTCCTTAATGAGGTTAAAGGCCAAGCTCTCGCTGAAGTTCAGGTTTGAAGAAACAAGAGTATCTTTTCTTTAGCTGACCATGAAAGCACCCTCTATATAGCTAAAAGACTCTCTTTGTGATGGGGGAGAGAGAGAGATATCAACCTATCGCTGTACGTTGAAAAAGCACCTCCATCCAACCACCCACTCTTTATACCACTGCCCGTCTGAAGAAGCACTTATGTGGGAATTTACAATCTTTCTTCTCCAAAAAAAATCTCCCGCCTGCAAAAAAACCCTTCCTTTCAACATGATGTGTGCACACACATACACTCCAAGGAAAGAGGAGAGAAAAGGGGGGAGGTGGAGGAAAGAAAAACACAAGTCCCTCTCTGTCAGGCAGCATAGACAGAGTGGTATTGTTAAGACCCCCTTCATGCACACCCCCACCCCCCTGCTCTCTGAATCACATGAAAACAAACGCGTTTATTGAGAGGCCCTCGGACATCTTTGATTAGAGCCAGTGACTCAGCACAGACAGAAAGAGATGGAGTGATGGTGGCGGGGCAACGGAAGATGGAGGGAAGAAAGAAGGATTTTCAGGGAGTGTTGAAAGGAGAGAAGGGACACGAGTCTTACCTCATGGTCTGGTATCTCTGAGGACAGACTCTGTTCCAGGACTACCCCCGTCAGATAGGTCCAGCAGCGGGCAGTATTGGCAAGGTTATAACCACCTGAGTAAGAGACGCAGAAGCTCAGCAAAAGGCTTTATTGTACTGGCTGTAATTACTACCTTTCATCCACTGCTCGGCTGGGCAGGTCCCCAGTTGGGAGCTCAATTTTAAAATGGGTTAAAACCACAAAGTTTGCTTTCTTACCCCCCCTCATTTAATCACACACTAATAAACTTTTTGGCCCAGGCTCCTGCTTGGCAATGGGATCAAGAGGCATCCTTAGCTGGCATGGACGAACACTGTGATATCAGTGTGTCCGTTATGCCATATATACATATACACTGGCATAACTCACATTGCAAGATCATTTTACCAAAGTTTACCAAAAGTCTGTGGTGGCTTGCTTTAGGATAATCGGTGTCCCATGTCAGATTTTATTCGAACTTTGACTCCATGACTTTAGTTCGCTCTTAGATTTTATCATCTACGCCGCCCAAGGAGGTTGGGTCCCTTTTTGAGTCTTGGTCCTCCCAAGGTTTCTTCCTAGAACTAGGGAGTTTTTCCTTGCCACTGTCGCCCTAGGCTTGCTCAATTTGAGATTGGACGTAGTTATTAGGAGATAATCTAAACTTGTAAAGTTGCTTTGAGACAATGCTCCATTGTAAAAAGTGCTATAGAAATAAATCTGACTTGACTGACTTGACCATGTTTACATGACGTTCATCTGTTGTCAGATGTCTCTGTACAGTTTCTTTCTCTAAGTTAACAAACCAAATCAGAAAAAGTTGTTAATAAGCATCCATTCCTGCTTTTTTCCACGTAGCCTGGATGAGATGCCAGTCCGTCTCAGGCCTGGGTAAGGGTCACCTTTGCAGTGCCAGGCCATTACCCCCATCTGGTCTCCGATTCCTCAGACGTGACCTTTGTAATGCCCGACCAGGCTGAAAGGCATCGTCTGAACTTGACTCCAGGTGACTGTGGTGGTAGGCAGGCAAATTGCTGCTGCACTGCACAAGTGCTTATCTTATCTAATCCGGTCTAATCTTGTCTGTAATGTTTGCCTTCCCGTTACCTTCCTGTTAGCTCAAACAAGTCTAGCCATTCTCCTGTGACATCTCTAATTAACAAGGCGTTTCTGCCACAGAACTGATGCTTACTGTTTTGGTTTTTCACCTCAATCTGTGAAAACTTTACGCAATGTTATACAGATCGGCAGTTTCTGAAAAACTCAAACCACCACATCAGGCACCAACAACAATGCCAGAGTCAGAGGGACTTACATTGTATTTATTCCCCATTATGATGCTTGATATGAAGATTAACTGAAGTTGCATCTCTAGGCTCTTGTATTAATCCCATAACACTGACCCTGAACCTAACCTAAACCCTAACAGTAACTCTGGGTTATATGAATGGTCAACTGGACCACTGTATGAATGCACAAGTGGTCAGTTGTTCTCCTGTATTAAATTATCCATATAATTCAGTTTTGTCCATCTTTTTAAGCAGTCACACAACTTCGACTGCAAAATGGTGACAAAAGACTGCAAGTTTTTGCCTTTCCAAATAGAAAATACACTCAAAAGCATGCAAGTTTCACCCTTTACCATCACATCACCAGCCATGGCCATGGGACCGACAGCACAACTTGCTCTCTTGGTGGGAGGGTTGGCATTCCTCTTGACCCGGTCAGTGACACCATGGCTGGAATCTATGAGCTCATGCCTCACAAAACTTTGAGTATCTTGCTAGTGCTGGACACGAATGACTCAAACTTGCCTCCTCCTAGCAGCAGCGTCGGTAGATCCCACTCCAGGACGTGGCTTAGGCAATTGCCCACTCCCTCGGGAGTCATGTTGAAGGAGCACATGGGGTCACCGGCCATAGTGTCCGCACCTAACTGCATCACTACTGCTTCTGGGTTGAACATGGCTTTCACTTCATGCATGACACTGTCAAAATCAAAGAAAATCCTTACACAGGGTCTGCAAGTCTAATTGAATGCTTTATAATGCCCTTTTGATGCCATTTCTAAGATATTTAATGCCATAAATATGCACACACATATACTCAAGAAAAAAATTACAAAATAAACTGTAAATAAATGACTTTGGGAGTGGTGGTCACTACAGCATCTGTTGTGGTGTTTGTAGTGGTGATAGCAGTTGGTACATTCCCAATCACGGTCTGCCTTTTAAGCCACCCTGTGGCTATCGGACTGAATATGAGATTTACCAGCATTGACACACTGTACCTAGTTTGAATACTTTTTTTTCACACAATCCTTCGTCATGCTGACCACTAATGGGCTGCAACCATGTTTTAAATTTTTCCAGTCACTTTTGCTGGAATTTGTATTAACCCATTGTTTACTCCTTCACTAAATTTATCTCCACTCTCATGTTTTACTCCACCAGGTCCTTGCCACTGTCAAACATCCAGTGTTTGGCTGGAAGCAAACTAAAATTTGATTTAGAATTTTAATGCGTGTCGGAACCAAACAAGACCTTAATCTTCACAAAACCCAATGAATGACTTTCCTCGTGGAAAGCCTGTTAAAATAAACCGTCCCTAAAGGGACTCCACAGCACCCGCTGTCTCAGAATGGCACTCAACATTAAAACAGACAGAACACACCCAGGGAGCCGGATGTTTGAACTGTTGCCCTCTGGCAGACGTTACAGACAACTAAAAACTAGGACAAACAGACTTAAAGACAGTTTTTACCACAGGGCCATTGCTCTGATAAATACAAACATGTGACATCGTGCAGTTTCCTATTGTACAGTGTTATTTAATAATGTGAAAATTCATATTTCACTTCAAACAGGCCATTGTGCAATTTGTTTTGGTTTAATTTCCTTCATTTAAAGGGCATTTAAAAACACTAACGGGCCATGTGCAATCGATTTTGTTTTGTTTGAGTGTAAATGTGTATATAAGGTTTGTTTAATAGTAATAATTCTATATTATTACTCTATTTTGTCTCACCGGGAGGGAGTTGCAGTTCAATTTCGTTGTGCAAGTGTACAAGTACAATGTGCAATGACAATAAAGTTCATTCATTCATTCAAACCCAGGTAACTGGCAGCACAGGGTGCAAGCCGGGAAGCAACCCTAGACAGGGTGACAATTATTCGAACGTGGGAGGAAATCACATGAAACCCTTGAAGTCAAAGGGAGAACGTGCAAACTCCACACAGGGCGAGTCTGGGCTGGGAACGAATGGGGCTTTAACTGCACCGCCCATGCCATCTTAAGAGCTCAAACTCAATAACAAACTCTGCTGAGTAGCTGTGTGAAGCAAACCACCTGGTGAAGACCTGGAGGTAGCGATCATCTCTGATTCCGTCATCCAAAGGCACGTTAACAGCGTACCAGCGACCCTTCCCGAGGCCTGTGTCGGACACGTCACCCGTACCTGTGGGTCAAAGACAGTACCCTTAATGACGAAGCTAATCCCGACAGTACCCTCAGTAAACAGTACATTTCTAATAAGAGGATTTTTTTTTTCTTTTTAAAGTACAAAATTTCCAGTCATAAGGGTTGCATGCACTTCTGAAAACCTTTGTAAATCAATTAGCTAATATTTAAATATTTCATTGGCAGAGCAGTAAATGCTTCATTCATTTTGCCTCATTAACCAAACAGACTTAACCTAATCTCGGTTTAATCCATCCAAGGCATGAGCCTACACTCATATTGGGGAAACCCAGGTGTGCATGATTTAGTAAATAATCCTGTAGTAGTATTGTACAGCTTTTATGTTTGTGGTTAAGTATTCTGCATTGGTACAGTATATCAGTGGGAAACCATGTTTATTGTACAAGACATGAAATCCTGCAGTGCCATTTTTATATATTGTTAAAGAAAGTAGCAGTCAGTAACAGAGCACTTTCCATGACTTTGTGGGCTTGTACCTCAGTGCATGATTAAACAAATCTAACAACCAGATGCTTGACATTAACTGAAACAGAAACAGTATAGTCGTAATAAGGCCGAGTGAAGAATAATCGTAATAAAAAGGCAGGATTGTGCTAGATTGTAGATAAAATGATGTCGTGGCAGGATACAAGGTGATTATCCTGCATGAGCAAGGTCTCTTCCAAGCCAAACTTTTGCAGAAGACTGGCAAAGCTGAAGATTAAACACGGTGGTCGCCCACAGATTTGAAGTACCTCAGGCTTACTTTTCAAAATCAGAAGATGCTCAGCACCACTCTCAGGCCAGAACTGGCAAAAACCATTTGGATTCCAGTTACAGTCTGGAGAAAGCTTGTCAAAAGTGGTGTTTATGGAAGAGTTCTGACTTAAAAATGCATTGCTCAGCGAGAGAAACAAAGCAAAGCAAAAGCACTAGCACTGGGGTGCAGTACAATGGCAGCAGGTGTTCTGGACCGATGAGCCAAAATCTGAGATCTAACAGAAGGCAGTTTGTGCACTGAAGGGCCTCCAAACTGTGAAGGTTCCCTGCAGGTTTAAGGCTGCATTTCTGCAAAAAAGAGTTGGTGATCTGGTCAACATTTACCATATGCCCCCGTCACTGCTGAGAAGCACAGGCAGATTTTTATCCATCATGCAGTTCCATCAGGGAGGTGTCTGATTGGACCCAAATTCATTCTCCACAAGGCCTTCAACATCACTGAGTCAGCGTGGGATTAAAGTCAGCCAAATTAAGTCTCAGTATGGTCACACCAAATATTGATTTGGTTTAGGGTCTATTTGTCCAGTTAATATTTGCAAAATAAATGTTTATAAAACTAAAATATGTTGCTTCCCATTGAAACACTAATGCAGAAGACTTAAAATAACCAAAAATACTGTAGAACTGTTTCAATCAGTGTCTAAATCTTGCACAGTATAGCGTGTGTGTGTGTGTGTGTGTGTGTGTGTGTGAGAGATTATACAGAAGGGCAAAAAAAGTATTTAGTCAGCAACTGACTGTGCAAGATCTCCGACTTAGAAAGATGAGAGAGGTCTGTAATTTTCATCATAGGGATTTTTAATTGTAAATCATGGTGGAAAATAAGTATTTGGTCACCCACAAACAAGCAAGATTTCTGGCTCTCACAGACCTGTAACTTCTTCTTTAAGAAGCTCTTCTGTCCTCCACTTGTTACCTGTATTAATGGCACCTGTTTGACCTCGTTATCTGTATAAAAGACACCTGTGCACAGCCTCAAACAGTCAGACTCCAAACTCAACCATGGCCAACCATGGAGGGAGTTGAAAGTCCGTGTTGCCCCAAAACATCACTGCTCTAGAGGAGATCTGCATGGAGGAATGGGCCAAAATACCAGCTACAGTGTGTGCCAACCTGGTGAAGACTTACAGGAAACGTTTGACCTCTGACATTGCCAACAAAGCTTATGTTACAAAGTTGAACTTTTGTTATTGACCAAATACTTATTTTTCCACCATGATTTACAATTAAAATTCTTTAAAAAATACTATACAATGTGATTTCCTGGATTTTTCCCCTCATTTTGTCTCTCATAGTTGAAGTGTAGCTATGATGCAAATTACAGACCTCTCTCATCTTTCTAAGTAGGAGAACTTGCACAATCAGTGGCTGACCAAATACTTTTTTGCCCCACTGTATATAAGCTCACTGGTATTTATGGTGGCGTAATGCACAAAAGTCCATCTCCTAATGCACAAATGTTCCCTTCATTTAGACTCAAAGTCAGTGACTATGCGTCAAAAGTATAAAGTAGCACTGATATGAAAGTATAAAATAATAATTTATAATGGTTTGCCCATTCATAAGCAGTCGCCTTATTGATGGCTCATTTTTACATTTTGCAAAAGAAGTAAACAGTTGATATCACGAGCTAGTAGGAGAAACACACAGCCTTAAGACTGACTAAGCATTCACAAAAACAGTAGTATTAAATAACGTTGCCTATTGGATTTCCAGTTATTATAACGTGCATCCTGGCTCTAATGGGTACGCGTTACGGACAGCAGCCACGGCTCCAAATGATATTCCTACCAGTGCCAGTTCAATAACATTTGGTTACTGCATGAAAGCAAAATACCCAGCAGCTCTACAGGCTGAAATGCTGGTGCAGGCCCCCGTTGTGCTCCATTCTCTTCAAGTCAGCAAAGCCATTGTCTGTGCTATCGCTTGGGTAATCAGACTCTATGGGCACCGACGTGGAGCTGCTCAGAGCTTGGCATTAGTTGAAACATGGCTGTCAATTAAGTGAATTAAAAGGCAGGCTGATCTGTGCTGAAGCAAAAGAGGCATGCTGAACCGACCTGGGAAAAAGCCAGGAGAGAACTTGTGCAGAGAGACGGTCATCACTTTGGAAGTGAAGCTGAAGGCATCTTCCACACCTGCAGATCAGATCACTGATTAGATATGAAATACAATTTACAAAGCAGCTATCAATAACAAGAATTTATAAATGCTACACAATATGAAAAGGATTCATAATGGACGCCATTTCCTACTGCACAGCGAAGGATACGGCCCCAATAGCTACGTTATTAATAATAATATAATAGCCAAGTTATTTTCTGCTTCTCACATGCCACCATTACAAGTGTTATGTTTGCTATAAATGCAAGTTATTTATTTCCTACCTTTTACAGACCTTGCTTTTTACATTAAAACTAAACCTGACTTTTCCATAAGACATTTTCATTTCAACTAATGTGTGCTATGATTTCAGCTGGTCAAAACATTCAAAAAATACCAAAACTTAATTAATTCGGGTGCGTTTCCTTCTCCTGGGACTGGAAAATCACAACGATATGCACTCTCAGAAAAAAATTCAGTTTCAATCTTAAGTGCTTCACCATTTAGACAGCAAGAGCCTCCAGTACAGAGAAGAGCCTCGTCTTCCATTAATCTTGTTGGTGGATCCAGTAGAGCCAAACTTATGTCTCGAAGGGTACGAGTTACGGAGCAAGGGTTTGATTAAAGCCTTTAAGATGAAGCTGGCCCATTTTTGGCTTTGTAGGCAAAGATCAGGGTATTGAACAAGGGGAGAGGATGCAGCAGTGGGGTGACATGAGGAAACTTGGGTACATTGAAGACCAGACGTGCTGCTGCATTATGAACCAGTGTCAGTGCTCTGATCGGAGCATGGGGAAACCAGCCAGTAACAAGAGACTGGACAAGCACCTGGGTGGCTGCTCTGGGAACCTCCTGATGTTGTAGAGGAGAAACCTGGAGGACTTGGTCAGTTTGGGAATATGAGCAGATGACTCAGCTGGTTATCCAAGGTTTCTTCAAAGGATAATATTAACAGTGTCATTTCTCAGATTAGTCCTAAGCTTAGAGAACACAGTTTAAAATATGAGAGCTCTTTGTATGACATCAATCTTGAGGAAACTGCCAGCAAGTTTCAGGACGTCTGAAACGTTGACCCGAAAAACAGTGAATCCACTGATTAGGCTGATCAGAGAACTCTTCAGGTCCGGCCTAATACTGTCATAATCATGCATGGTGGACGTCTCTCAGGCAGAGACTCTCGAGCAGAACTACAGCGCAGGCAGGGGGAATCAGAACACTACAGAACTCTTACCCTTACAAAAGCTGAAGAACTAAAGGAATAGTTTGGTTAGGTTAGTATTTGCTCACTAGCAGCATTTTCGATAAAGCCAACAAACTTGGAGCATTGGAGCTACTGCTTAGATGGCTTTACCCAAGCCATCTAACATTATGAAAGGGGGGAATTCTGCCATGTTACTGCTACACCTTGGAAAACCACAAATCCTCAGTTCATTTCAATTCGCTCTTCATTTGCATTTCCACAAATCAGTCAATAACTCATTTGTAATTGATCACAGATTTAGGTATTGTCAGGACCGTATTGGACATGCACTCACTTCATTAGATACACCTGTTCAATTGCTCATTAACACCAATACCTAATCAGCCAATCACAATGCATTTAAGCGCGTCGACGTGATCAAGATGACCTGCTCAAGTTCAAACCGGAAGTATTTAACCTCCTGAGACCTGGCGTCTCCACGAGGACATGACGTTTTGGGTTTGCTACACCTCATACTTCATTCTGCTTAATTCAGTCCTCATTTGTAGACACTCTTGAGCATTTCACAAAAACAAAAATGCCTCCTGTTCAAAGACGGTGCTCAGTTTTTAAACATAAAAAAAAATCTGAGCTCCGAAGAGGGTAATGAGGTCTCAAAAGGTTAAGTGACTTGTACATGGCACGGTTGATGGTACTGGGATTGTCACACAAAGCCATCTCGAGGGTTTTCAGACAATGGTCCAAAAAAGAGAACATATCCAGCGAGGGCAGCTCAGAAGACAACGAAGCACAGCTAAGCACAGGCAACTGAAGCTACAATTCACACGGGCTCACCAAAATTGGACGACGGAAGATTGGACAAACATCGCCTGGTCTGATGAGTCTTGGATGGTCGGGTCAGAATTTGATGTAAACATGAAAACACCGATCCATCCTGTCTTGTATCAACAGTTCAGGTTGTTGTTGGTGACACGGTGTATTTTCTGGGCACACTTTGGGCCCCGTAATACCAACTGAGCATGGTTTACACCCCACAGCCTGCCTGAGTATTGTTGCTGACCATGTGCGGTGAGCACAGTACTCCGTCTTCTTATTCTACTTCCTGTAGGCGCAATGTCACACAGCTCTAATCATCTCAAACCGGTTTCTTGAACATGATAATGTTCAAAACATCAGGTCCCTCCGTGTAGTTCTGGGATTTTTGCTCACCGTTCTCATGATCATTTTGACCTACGGGATGAGATCTTATGTGGAGCCCAGATCGAGGGAGATTATCAATGGTCTTGTATGGCTTCCATTTTCTTACAATTGCTCCCACAGTTGATTTATTCACACCAACCTGCCTATTGTAGATTCACTCTTCCCAGCCTGGTGCAGGTCTACAATTTTCTTCCTGGTGTCCTTCAACAGCTCTTTGGTCTTGTCCATGGTTGAGTTTGGAGTCTGACTGTTTGAGGCTGTGGACAGGTGTCTTTTATACAGGTATCGAGGTCAAACAGGTGCCATTAACACAGCTAACAAGTGGAGGACAGAAGAGCTTCTTAAAGAAGAAGTTACAGGTCTGTGAGAGCCA
>JAJAGP010000497.1:140000-187656 GCA_025084515.1 Ancistrus triradiatus
TTGAGCCATTCTCTGTAAACCCTAGAGATTAATGCGTGAAAATCCCAGTATCAGACCAGCCCATTTAGCACCAACAACCATGCCACTTAAATCACCTTCCTTTGCCATTCTGATGCTCGGTTTGAACTTGAGCAGGTCTTCATCATGTCCGCATGCCTAAACGCACCGAGCTGCTGCCATGTGATTGGCTGATTAGATACTTGCATTAACAAGCAGCTGAACAGGTGTACCTAACAAAGTGTACAATGTTGGATTTATTAATTCAACTTGTGAGAAGAGTATATTTTTGGGGTAAAAATGTTCTGTCTGTGCTGCTCTACAGAAGCATTCCAAACACATCCTCAAACTTGGCACTGGAAAAAGCCAGTCCACAACCAACGCTCTAAATGTCTAACACTGTTAGTCTTTTGTGTGGGGTTTGGAGAGCTCTCGTGGCATCTCTGACCCGGTCAGCCTGGACAACCACGAGATTGTCTAAAAGCACAGATGAGTCCGTGTGAGTGTGGGGTTTGTTTTCCCCAAGTAAAACTCTCTCTGTATTATTGGAGCTGTGTGATTCCGGCTACAGAGCGTCTACAGGTTCATTAATATAGACAATATAAAAAAATGCTGTGACTAACTTCTAATCTGGCGACTCAGAGGCTGTTGAAAAGGTTCAAAAACAGTTATTGTGTCCTCTTACTTCTTGGCGTGGTGCCAACCTCCTGCCCAGTTGATGGCCACTTCGCACTTTCCATCCAACAGACACTGAGCGGCCGTCAGAGTGGCTCCACCGACCGCTGCTGCGTAGTCGAATATGCCCTCCACCACCGGACAATCATACCCTGAGGGGTGGCAGGGAAACAATAACCACAGAGCAGCACTAAAATAGAAGATCTGGCAACGGCTCGGTCTCTTCTGCCAGAAGAATAATGAAAATTTTCCATCCACAGGAAAAGTATGAAGTGTCAGCAAGTCAGAAATCTAGCACACACATGGCTCACATCCAACATAAATTCAAAACCTGACCATGTTTGTCCTCTGTGAACTGAGGCTGAACTGCCCTTAAAAAGCATTTCTGCTCGTTTGTACTGCCATCTGCTGGCTGAAATGCGTCATCGCGGTAAGAATTCAAACCGTAACTGGATAGGTCTGTTAGGAGACAAAAGCCAACTGAGCTATTTTCATACATGGAGAAACTGAAAACGCCTATTCTAGGGCTACAGAGGTGGATAAAATTACACAGCATGGTGACAGGACACGCTCTCAGGTCTGTGTCATCCTAAGACTTTTATAGTTAGATTAGATTAGATTCAACGTTATTGTCGTTAAACACGCACAAGTACAATGCAACGAAATGTAGGTAGCATCTAACCAGATGTGCAAACAGCAGAAAGAGCAGAATGAACCATAGATACAGTACATATATATATAGACTGTTATATTACCATTATAGAGTGCAATAGCTTTAGTTTTAAATTTGTATTATATAGTAAAAGCACTCAAGGAGGAGAATTATCAACAATTTGGGACACTGTGCTCAAATAAATATTTTATTTGTTTGACAGCACTGATTTCTAACTTCTACAGATAAACCAACACATCATTAAACTTCCTTTATGAGTTAGTATTGAGTTAATATTTTTTGACCTCAGAAATGCTTTGTTTTAGATAGATACAGTGGTGCTTGGAAGTTTGTGAACCCTTTAAATGTTCTATATTTCTGCATAAATATGACCTAAAACATCATCAGATTTTCACACAAGTCCTAAAAGTAGATAAAAGAGAACCCAGTTAAACAAATGAGACAAAATATTATACTTGGTCATTTATTTATTGAGGGAAATGATCCAATATTACATATTAGTGAGTGGCAAAAGTATGTGACCCTCTGCTTTCAGTATCTGGTGTGACCCCCCTGTGCAGCAATAACTGCAGCTAAACGTTTCCTGTAACTGTTGATCAGTCCTGCACACCGGCTTGGAGGAATTTTAGCCCCTTCCTCCGTACAGAACAGCTTCAGCTCTGGGATGTTGGTGGGTTTCCTCACATTAGCTGCTCTTGCTCGCTTCATCAGTCCTTCCACAACATTTCCATTGGATTAAAGGTCAGGACTTTTGACTTGGCCATTCTTCGCAAACATGAACTTTATTTCTTCTGTAACCATTCTTTGGTAGAACGGGGCTTGTGTGCTTAGGGGCGTGTCTTGCTGCAACTGACCCACCTTCTCTTGAGATTCAGTTCATGGACATATTCCTGACATTTTCCTAAAGAATTCTCTGATATCATTCAGAATTCATTGTTTCCATCAATGATGGCAAGCCCCGTCCTGCCCAGTATGCAGCAAAACGGGCCAAACCAAACCACCCCGTACTACCACCTACCAACCACGACCATGTTTCACACGATGGGATAGGTTCTCATGCTGGAATGCATTGTTTTCCTTTCTTTCTCCAAACGTAACCATTTTCTTTTAAAAACCAAAAAGTTCTATTTTTGTCCCATCCGTTCCACAAAACATTCTTTCCAATAGCCTTCTGCTTCGTCCACGTGATCTTTAGCAAACTGCAGATGAGCAGCAATGTTCTTTTTGGAGCAGTGGCTTTCTCCTTCAACCCTGCCATATGCACACCATTGTTGGTCAGTGTTGTTCTGATGGTGGACTCATGAACATTAACATTAAAAAATGTGAGAGAGGCCTTCAGTTGCTTAGGACTTACCCCAGGTTCCTCTGTGACCTCACCAACTATTACAAGCCTTGCTCTTGGAGTGATCTTTTTTGGTCGACCACTCCTGGGAGGGTAACAATGGTCTTGAATTTCCTCCATTTGTACACAATCTGTCTGACTGTGGATTGGTGGAGTTCAAACTCTTTAGAGATGGTTTTGTAACCTTTTCCAGCCTGATGAGCATCAACAACTCTTTTTCTGAGGTTTTCAGAAATCTCCTTTGTTCATGCTGTTATCCATTTACACAAACACGTGTTGTGAAGAGCAGACTTTGATAGATCCCTGTACTTTAAATTAAACAGGGTGCCCACTCACACCTGATTGTCATCCTATTGATTGAAAACATCTGACTCTAATTTCACCTTCAAAAAACTGCTTATCCTAGAGGTTCACATACTTTTGGCAGTCACTAATATGTAACATTGGATCATTTTCCTTAATAAATAAATGACCAAATATAATATTTTTGTCTCATTTGTTTAACTGGGTTCTCTTTATCTACTTTTAGGACTTGTGTGAAAATCTGATGATGTTTTAGGTCATATTTATGCAGAAATATAGAAAATTCTAAAGGGTTCACAAACTTTCAAGCACCACTGTAGATAGATAGTTACATCTTTATTTATGTTGAGGGAAACTGAATTTATAAGACAAATAAGGCAGTGTCCCTTTAATCCAAACTGCAACTCTACTGACTAACAAGCCACAAGTTTAAGTCACGTCATCAAAGATTTACTGACAAAATTTTTCAGTTTCAATATAATGATTACTGCGGGGTTCAAATGACAAAACAATGATTAAAATCATTACTTAAAAGTACTTAATTTACTATTATTAGTATACAGTTATCAAGACCAGTTGATAAAACCGTTTAGAATGACCATTTCTATAGTTTAAGTACATCAGGACATTAGCATCATTTCGCCATCTCATTCCTCAATGTAAAATGCAATTATAATATAAAAAGCACACCATCCTTGCCCTTAATGTTGTCTGTTATATGGAATGCATCTACAGTGGTGTGAAAGTGTTTGCCCCCTTCCTGATTTCCTATTTTTTTGCATGTTTGTCACACTTAAGTGTTTCGGAACATCAAACCAATTTAAATATTAGTCAGAGACAACATTAATAAACACAAAATGCAGTTTTTAAATGAAGGAGTTTATTATTATGGGAGAAAAAAATCCAAACCTACATGGCCCTGTGTGAAAAAGTGATTGCCCCCTTGTTAAAACATAACTATGGTTTATCACACCTGAGTTCACTGTCTCTAGCCACACCCAGGCCTGATTATTGCCACACCTGTTCTCAATCAGGACATCACTTACATAGGACCTGCCTGACAAAGTGAAGGACACCAAAGATCCTTAAAAGCTACACATCATGCCGAGATCCAAAGAAATTCAGGAACAATTGAGAATGAAAGTCACTGAGATCTATCAGTCTGGAGAAGGTTATAAAGCCATTTCTAAAGGGCTTGGGACTCCAGCAAACCCAAAACAGAAGATGAGAGCCATTATCCACAAATGGTGAAGACATGGAACAGTGGTGAACCTTCCCAGGAGTGGCCGGCCGACCAGAATTACCCCAAGAGTGCAGCGACGACTCATCCAAGAGGTCACAAAAGACCCCACAACAACATCCAAAGAACTGCAGGCCTCACTTGCCTCAGTTAAGGTCAGTGTTCATGCCTCAAAATGGCCTGCATGGCAGAGTTCCAAGATGAAATCCACTACTGAGCAAAAAGAACATTAAAGCTCGTCTCAAGTTTTCCAGAACACATCCTGATGATCCCCAAGACTTTTGGGGTAACATTATGTGGACAGACGAGACAAGAGTTGAACTCTTTGGAAGGCGTGTGTCCCGTTACATCTGGTGTAAAAGTAACACAGCATTTCAGAAAAAGAACATTATAGCAGCAGTAACATATGGAGGTGGTAGTGTGATGGTCTGGGGCTGTTTTGCTGCTTCAGGACCTGGAAGACTTGCTGTGATAAATGGAACTATGAATTTTGCTGTCTACCAAAAAATCCTGAAGGAGAATGTCCGGCCATCTGTTTGTGACCTCAAGCTGAAATGAACTTGGGTTCTGCAGCAGGACAATGATCCAAAACACACCAGCAAGTCCATCTCTGAATGGCTGAAGAAAAACAAAATGAAGACTTTGAAGTGGCCTAGTCAAAGTCCTGACCTGAATCCTATTGAGATGCTGTGGCATGAGCTTAAAAAGGCCGTTCATGCTGGAAAAGACTCATTGTAAGTTATCGTTGTAAGTTGTTGCTGCTAAGTTGTGGCCCAACCAGTTATTAGGTTTAGGGGGCAATCACCTTTTTCACACAGGGCCATATAGGTTTTGTCCCCCCCCCCCCCCACCCCCTTAATAATAAACACCTTCATTTAAAAACTGCATTTTGTGTTTACTTGTGTTGTATTTGACTAATATTTAAATTGGTTTAATGTTCTGAAACACTTAAGTGTGACAAACAAGCAAGAAAATAGGAAACCAGGAAGAGGGCAAACACTTTTTCACAGCACTGTACTTGTATGATGCATGCTTGTCTCTTAACTCCCATAAGAAACAAACCATAAAATCTTACCCAGTCCAAAATCAGCAGACTGAGGATCATCGTTGTCTCCGTTCTGACTGATCTTATGGAGATGCTCCAGGTAGGAGTGTGTGTGGAAGACTCCCATTTCCTCCATTGAAGCGAGCCGTGGTTTAACAACCCTGAAATGTTATCATAAGATCAGACTGTGGAAGGCTAAACCAAAAATACATTATGTATTAAGGAACGGGATCATGAAAGAAAACTGCAGACAACATTTCTGATAGAGCACATGCCTCTACTAAATATCATATACAGTGGGGCAAAAGTATTTCGTCAGCCACTGATTGTGCAAGTTCTCCTACTTAGAAAGATGAGAGAGGTCTGTAATTTTCATCATAGGTACACTTCAACTATGAGAGACAAAACAGGAAATCACATTGTAGGATTTTTAAAGAATTTAATTGTAAATTATGGTGGAAAATAAGTATTTGGTCACCCACAAACAAGCAAGATTTCTGGCTCTAACAGACCTGTAACTACTTCTTTAAGAAGCTCTTCTGTCCTCCACTGGTTACCTGTATTAATGGCACCTGTTTGACCTCATTATCTGTATAAAAGACACCTGTGTGAAGTGTAGCTATGATGCAAATTACAGACCTCTCTCATCTTTCTAAGTTGGAGAACTTGCACAATCAGTGGCTGACTAAAATCTTTTTTGCCCCACTGTATATGGTGTATATTTTCTGTTGTTTTATTAGTAAATGACAGATATTTAGTCTGCAAATAACAAAGCCAAAAACACTATGAACACACATTTACATACAACATATTACGTAATACATGAGGTTCCTGCTTTCCCTCAAAAATAACAACAATTATAATCATGATAATAATCATCCAGTTAGCAAGTCTCATGGTTCCTTAATTGGCTAGTACTGTCACTTTGAGCCAAAGATCCCCAGGTTGATTCTCAGTCTGGGGTGTGCCTGTGTGAAATTTGCATGTTCTCCCCAGGACTGTGTGGATTTCCTCCCATTCCAAAGGCATGAGCAAACTGGTGTCTCTAAAGTGTCCCATTATGAGTGAATGTGTGTGTGATGCATTAGCACCCCGTCTGTGGTTGGTTTCTCTTTTGTGTTGCCAGTTAAGTAAGTATGAAAGTGAATGAGTGAGTGATTATGGGAGTCCAGTTAGAAATGATGCCCTTTTTCAAAATATATTTTCATATATGAAACCAATAAGAGGACAACAGGGGACACGTGCCTCCTCTCAACTCACTGTGAATAAGAAGAAAGGACTCACCTCACATGCTTCAGTAAGCCATAGGCTTCAATCAGGGAATGCACCATACTCGCCTTTGGAAGCGAACACAAAAAATAATGATGATTGTTTTATTTAATGAACTGTAAGTAGGAAGCATGAAATGCACTAGAATCCAGTGTTTCCCAACCACATAAGTGTGCCGTGACAAATCATCAGGTTTGCTGTGGAAGATTATCCAATCTCACCTGATTGGCCCTCTAAGCGAGCGGTGTGTAGTGACAGGCAGGACAATTACATTCTCTTCCACTAGAGGGCAGTAAGATATCTGCTTTGTGTTCAACTAAACAGGCCCAGGTTTCACAATGAGTGAGTAAATGGAGAGATTTTTATTATATTTTAATAACTATACTGAGATTTTTTGTTTGGTGGTGTGCCTTGTGACTTTTCAAATGTGAAATATGTGCCGTGGCTCAAAAAGGTTGGGAAACACTGCTGTAATCATTTGCTACATCAACAGCTACACTTATATAGATACCCACTTAATATATAAAACAGGTCCTAAAGAGCAGGACCATATACAAAACACCATACTACAAATACGGACTGCGGTAGCCTAGTGGTTAAGGTACTGCACCAAAAGGTCCAGGGTTCAAATCCCACCTCTGCCAAGCTGCCACTGTTGGGTCCTTGAGCAAGGCCCTTAACAATTGCTTGGATTGTAAGACTGTATCAATTGTAAGTCCCCCTGGATAAGGGCGTCTGCTAAATGCTGTAAATGTAAACCAGTTTTATGGAGTAATTGACTCCATTGAATGCACTGGGGACTGGATTGACTCCGTTATTCTTGGGGACTGTGGTAGCCTAGTGGTTGAGGTACTGGACTATGGACCAGAAGGTCCAGGGTTCAGATCCTACAAGCTGCCACTGCTGGGTCCTTAAGCAAGGACCTTAACAATGGCTTGGATTGTAAGTCGCTCTGGATAAGGGCATCTGCTAAATGACATAAATGTAAATACTGATTGTTTCACCGATTGTGTTGCACTGATTGTATTACCGCTACCCCACACACAAACCAGGCAACTGGGGCTAAAACAGGGGTTTAGCAGGTAAAATGCTGGACTATGGACCAGAAGGTTCAGGGTTTGAATCCCACCTTTGCCAAGCTGCCACTGTAGGGTGCTTGAGCAGTGCTTGGATTATAAGGCTCGAGTTGTGAGTTAAGGGCATCTACTAAATGAAAACAAAACGAAATCTTAATATGCAAAAAAAGCTCACTGGGGTTAAGTCCAAAACCTCATACTACCTACGCTAAATAATATTTCCTCTTGTGTTAGCACTTCATACGCAATGTCAAGTGGAGGAAAACGGCTTAAGTTATTCATTTTACTGATAAGTAAACAAAAGAGGACTTTAAATGGACTTTTGTTTGAGACTGTTAGCTGTAGTCTCACTAACGTGTGGTTTAAAAAAGAAAACAAACGTACGTACTCTCAATTAAAGAGGCAGTAGCAAACACCCTAATCTTCGCACACTACTTATACACACTGTGTAGTGCTGTAGTATTTGATATGTAGTATGCAGTATGCAGTGCAGAGCGTTAGTGAATGGAGCTGCTGAAACTCACCCGGTTCGGTACTTTGGATAAAGAATCACAGGTCTCCACATACTCCGGGCTGTAAACATAAACCACGTTGCGTTTACTGGCTTTTCCATCGTTACAGTCACTTATGTCACACATTTAATGGCGCACAGATAAAAACAATAAATGAAATAAAAACAAAAGGCCGCTTTCTTCAAGCGTTTAAATCAAACTGCTTCTATATCACCGACTTCCTGTAGCAGCTGCCCACTTTCACAATAAAAGTAGTTTACAACGAAACACATACGTGCAAATATTATATGGTTATACTACTACTACTACTACTATTAATAATAATAATAATAATAAATACTTTCCATATTTTAGGAGAACACATAAACGTGGTCTGGAAGGTACACGTTCCCCTAACCAGCCTCCCCAAACGGTCTCTCCTTCCTCAGACACAGCCTGACTGATCTACTACACCAGCGAACCACGTTAATAATAATAATAATAATAATAATAATAATAATAATAATAATAATAATATGTACATATTCCTTAGTTATGTTCTTTTCCCCATTCTTCTCTCACTCTTGTACTGATGTGACAACTTAATTTCCAGAGTGGATCAATAAAGTCTTATCTTATTATTCTTAATAATAATAATAATAATAATAATAATAATAATAATAATAATAATATAATTGTTAGAAGGGTGGCCTGGTGGCTCCGTGGGTAGAACTGTTGCCTCACAGCGAGAAGGTCCTGGGTTCGATCCAAGTTTTATCTTGATCTTGATCTTTCTATGTAGAGTCTGTGTGTCGTCCATGTGAGTTTACTCTGGGTACTCCGGTTTCCTCCCAAAGTCCAAAGACATGCTTTAGGTTAACTGATTGTGGCCAGAGTGTGTGTATGAGTGTGTGAGTGTATGTACTACATGATGGATTGGTGTTCTTTCCTTCCACCCTGTCCTGCCAGCTAGGCCCTAGCTCTCTAGGGGAGAAAGAAGTTTTAAATTCTTGCCGGTACTACTACCACAATCTTCATTGCTTCCCGTTCTTCCCCTCCCCTCGGCTCCATGCATTCCTTGAAAAAAAGATGAATATTTGAACAAGGTGTGTATTTTCTGCATCTCTGACTTTTCTCTAACATTTGAATAATTGTTCTTTGCATTATTTTTTGTGTTTTCTTGGCATTCTTTGACAAAGGGGTAAGCGACTTTGAGCTTATTTTTCTGTAGAGTCACTTACAAATACTGGTAGTTGTGGGTTGCTGGCTTTTGGGGGCTTGTTTCTAAAGTCTAGTTGCTTATTTGGGCATCTTTCCTGATCCTCTCTAAAATATTCCTGCAAGTTGTTTTTGTTCAATCTCAAATTGATATTTGCATATTATTATGTATTATTTACTTATTATTATTATTATTATTATTATTATTATTACTTCATTTTAACTGACCAAGCTTTCACTCTCTCTCAATATAGTAGGTGGCCTATTTTGGACTTTTTTTTCCTTTAAAAAAAAATATTTTTCTAATTTACTTCTTCTTTGGGCTTGTTTCCATAGAATGGGAGGGGGGGTATTCCATGAAGCAAGCTTGGCCTCACTTAAGTTAGCCAAACACCCTTAATTCTAGCCAGGCTTTTGCAATCGAACCTCACACATGTGCAGGCTGTATGTAAACAGCCTGGCCAATTGATTTCCCAAGAAATAAATCCAAAAGATGTTGAAAGACTCAACAATATGAACTGCAATGTGCTTTATTTTTATAGAAAAGCTTGTATTACGTTTATACTCATTTACTTATGGAGCCAAAATATACTTAGGTGAAAATGATCCCTTTTTTACTCAGGCATTAATAATAGCCTACTCAGGTACAAGTAAATGTTATATTGGTGTTGAGCAGTGTCTAAGCAGAGGCAGTCATGGTCCACAATAATACATTAGCATAGCAAGCAATTTCATTTTACACTGATCTGAATTTGCTGCAATGAAAACAAGAAATCAACACGTGCAGCAACTTAACAGTTTTTGTTTGTTTGTCTTTGAAAGTGTAATTAAGAAAAGTTAAGTATTACAATTTAAAAAATATAACTGTTGGTCTTTCAAAGCAATAATTAAGTACGGTACTCTTGGCCGACAGAATTGATGAAGCTTCAGCTTTAGCCTCTCATTGAGCAGGTTTGTCCGAACACATACGTTGCTATAGTAACTTAACTGGGCTTAAGCTCTTTTGTGGAGCTGAAATTGAACAAAATGAACCAGGCTTGTCTCAAAAAGCCCGGCTTCTTGAGTTAGCTAGCTTTGTGGAATATCAGGCAGTGAATTTATCTCTGTGATGGACTGGCACCTTGCCAAGGTTGTACCAGGGTTACACCCAGTGATTTCCGGGTTAGGCTCCAGAACCTCCTGCTGACCCTGACAAGGATAAGTGGGGTTCGAACAGGACGCTTTGCTTTTAATATATTAGTATTAGTTTTATCTTAATACCACTAATACTAATAATTATAATAATCTCCAATACAGTACATAGCTAAATATAGACATGGCAACCCTGTGTTTAGCCAATCAGGTGAAGGGAAAGTCTTTTTACTCTATATGAACAAACTCTGAATGGCAGAATAAAAATGATTACACAGACACAGTGTATTTTTTTTATTATTGCTGCTTTATTTTGATACGTTAATGTTGTTGTTGGTGGTGCTGTTGATGGTGCTTTTGTTGTTGATGATGCCATTGTTGTTGTTGGTGGTGGTGGTAGTGGTGGTGGTGCTTCTGCTGTTGTCGGTTGTTGTTCTGGTTGTTGTTGTTGATGTTGTTGTTGGTGGTGGTGCTGTTGTTGATGTTATTTGTTGATGGTGGTGTTGTTAGATGTTGTTGGTGGTAGTAATGGTGCTGTTGTTGTTTTTGGTGCCATTCTTAGTTGTTGTTGGTGCTGTTGTTGTTGTTGGTGGTGGTGGTGGTGATGTTGTTGTTAGTTGTTGTTTTTGTTGTTGATGTTGTTGTTAGTGGTACCATTGTTGTTATTGGTTGTTGGTGTTGAATGTTGTTGGTGGTGCTGTTGTTGTTGTTATTATTGGTTGTTGTTGTTGGTGGTGGTGCCATTGTTAGTTGTTGTTGGTGCTGTAGTTGTTGTTCTTGTTTTTGTTGTTGATGTTGTTGTTAGTGGTGCCATTGTTGTTATTGGTTGTTGGTGTTGATTGTTGTTGGTGGTGGTTATTGTTGTGGTTATTGTTGGTTGTTGGTGGTGGTGGTTGTAGTTGTAGTTGTTGTTGTTTACATCTCGTCATCTTCCAGCACCTCAGAAAGAGCCGGAGAGATGGAAGTGCGGTAGCGGGGGCGGCGGAATCGAGAAACGCTGAGCATAATCTTCTCCAGTTCTTGAAGGTAGCGCTGTTCCTCTTCCTCGGTATATTTATGCTCACTGGCCATGTACTGGCCTTCAGCTTCTCCGCCTTTAGCTTTACCTGTGGCCTTTTCGTGTGTCACCACTTCTACCTCCTGAGCTCTGGAAGAGGATCTGAAGCCCCTCCGAGCCTTGATCCTCTGACCTTTAGGCCCAGGAGGAGGTCTAGGACACAGTACTTTACCAACAGGTGCAGCTGGCATACCAAGGTGACCGGTATGAACCAGTGGATTGAGCCTAGCAGGTGGCTTTGGCTTAAAGATGGATGAAGAGCTGATCACCTGCAGGTCCGTGTGAAGTGGGACATCCAGGAAGGATCCACGCCTGGAGCTGCTCTGCTGTCCTGGTCTTGCAGCAGCTGCACTGGCGATCTTGTGGCCTTTTTGGACCTTCATGATGGACGTTCCCACCACACATAGCTCCTTGTAGGAGTCAGCAGTCCCACGTTGATTTCTCTTCTCACCAATCGGTGGAAGAAATGAACTGCTGGTGCCTCTTTTTGCAGAATTGGTCCCAATTCTGCGCTTCTCAAGTGTTGGCCGTTGGATTTTCAGGCCGGGGATCGGTGGTAAGTGTTCTCTCATGTCTCCACACAATCCCAGATAATAGATAAAAGAGAAAAGAAAGAAATACAGGAATATGTCTCACAGAAAACTGTCTCGCGCTGATAACAAATGTCAAATGACCTGAACATTCCGTGCGCACCTTGGTGTACACGCTCTGGCATTATGATGTCATCGCATTCCATTTTCAGCCACTGTGCTAGATTGTGATGTCATCAGACACAGTGTCTTCCTGTTTCTCCTACTGTTTTTACTGACTTTTATCTAACGTTTGAATAATTGTTCTTTGCATTATGTTTTGTGTTTTCTTGGCAATATTAAATATTAAAAAGAATATTTAATTGTACAGTGTCTATATTCATACCCTGTCAAAATCATTACAGTCTGTCATATTACATAAATCAGCTGTAGTTATGCATTCTATATATTTTTTACATGCTGATTAATGATAATTAATAATTTGGTATAATACATGGTTTGGAACTTTGCAACAAATCACCTTCCAGATCACACAGGCTAACTGTTTCCCATCTTACACCACTTGTAGTGCTTTTGATTACTTCAAAATAAAACGGACTGTTCACTGAGCTGCGCATCTTAACACAAAAAGTTCAACATGGAGAGAAAGTTGCTTTCCTATCATAGTGCATATTTGAGGGTTTTATCAATCGACCATGTTATGAAATGTGTGTCTTTGTCGTTCGCGCGCGCGCGCGCGTGTGTGTGTGTGTGTGTGTGTGTGTGTGTGTGTGTGTGTGTGTGTGTGTGTGTGTGTGTGTGTGTGTGTGTTTTAATTGTGTTTTTTTTTTGTCTTTTAAGCGTCTTTTGTGAAAATTTGTGTTATATGCACCTGGCAACCCGTTACACTGTGACACATTCTGGCAACCCACTGGCCATGCGCTTTTTAAAACGCGCATGCTCAGTTCATTCTTCCAGTCTCGAACTGTCGATGTGGCGCAACTTTGTTTTGAAGAGCAAAATTATTTGAAGTAGTAATGGCGGGTTTAGTACTTTATATGTTTTTAATTTTTAGCCTTACGGTAGCGGAGCAAGAAGAGCGCCTTCCTAATAAATGTGAAGGTACTGTTTACCGAGTTCATAAAAGACTTTATATATATATATATATATATATATATATATATATATATATATATATATATATATATAAAACATCCATTATTTGATTTGTTAATAAGCTACCACGTAACAGCTTCGTGTTAAACAGCTAATGAATTGGTAAATAATGATCATTAATAACATATTTCTCAATTATTGGTAAATTATAGTCTGTGGTTGTCTTAAGTTCAGAGGTGATCATCACTCTGCTGCACCCTCCCGGGATTAACACACTTTTGGTGAATAACACCATCTGTTTAGAATCAGTTTAATGTAGTTTATTCTACTTTTATCGCACTCTTTCTTTGACAGTGTGCAAGTTTTTAACACTGGAGCTGCAGACAGCTCTGGAAAAGAGTGGCCGCTCCAAGGAGGTCTTGGAGGTCGGAGAGGTGCTGGACACTGGAAAACGAAGACGCAAAATCAAGTACAACACCTCGTACGTGAATCCCTTAGTGAGTCACTAAAAGGAAAAACTAAGGAGACTTGATTCAGGTCTAATGTAGTCTCTGGTGTTGGGTCCTTAACTGCATTAGTTGTGATGGTTTACTTCTTGTCTGTGCTCTTCCAAGGGAAACGCGATTGACAGAAGCTGTGGACAACATCTGTGAAGGAATACTGCAGTACAGCGTCCATGCAGAGAGACCCGGGAGCCTCCGATATGCTAAGGTGGATTGCTGAGTTCGCTTCTTTAATAACGTGTTCGTTGTAAACAGTTTGTAAGGCAAATAATCAACTAGGGATTACTGTTTGCACTTAGAATACTTATAAAGCACCCTTTTATTAGTTGTAAGGTAACTTTGGGTGAGTATTATAACTTTTCTTGGTATTAGCATGAGCTGGAGTTGACATTGGAGAGCTGTTGTGGCCGAACTGGGAGAAAATTGGCTGTGCCTTCAAAACAAAGTTAAAGGTCTAGGGTTCAAATCCCACCTCTGCCGAGCTGCCACTGTTGGGTCCTTGAACTCACAATTGCTTGGATTGTATCAGTTATATACAGGCTGAAACACAGCAAATGTGTTTTTGTGCGATTTATTCGGATACATTCATTCAGACTTGTGGATAATGATGGGATCTTCCGCACTAAACGTGATTTTTCAGGCAGCGATAATGTGACGTTATTTTATTTGCCCTAAAATAATGTCTATTCGATTTTTGTGAAAGAAAACCAGCGAAAAAACTCACTGGCCAATCACCATCGCTTCTGCGCCTCATGAAGCATCTCCTGTATTTTCAGTATGCCTCTCCACTGGAGCTTTCATACTTGGAACTAGACTGAGTGAAGTCATGTTTTCTCCATGCCATTTCAGATGTCATGTTTGGGACGATGTTAATTAAACATAATAGTAATTTATTAATTGTTACTAATAAATTATATTTGAGGAAAAGCTAAAACTCGATGTGTAATTGGATCGACTTTCTAAATAAAATTATGTTCACTGGGACTGTGGTAGCCTAGCGGTTAAGGTACTGGACTCTGGACCAAAAGGTCCAGGGTTCAAATCCCACCTCTGCCAAGCTGCCACTGTTGGGTCCTTGAGCAAGGCCCTTAACCCACAATTGCTTGGATTGTAAGACTGTACCAATTGTAAGTCGCTCTTAATAAGGGCGTCTGCTAAATGCTGTAAATGTAAATGTTAAAAAAAAAAAAAAAAAAGATTCAGCTCTTGTATGAGTGAAACTCTCCGTGTCCTTTTTTCTAAATTCAGATGTACCCAATATTGGCTTTGCATTTTTCTGTGAGCTGCAAAAGAATGTCTTTGTGACAAGAAGATGGCTTGTTTGTCTCCAAACAAACGGTTGTCTTTTTTTTTCGCTGCGAAAAATAATTCGAACCAGGTGGCGAAAAGCCGTTGTGTTGTACCTGGTGTGTATAGTTTTGAGGCAAAAGAAATTGCATATGTATATCCCACATTTTTACATTGTTTTTTGCGTCATATTCTGCGTATAACGGATATAAATGACTAAGTCTAAATGTAGAAATTAAATAAATGTTTTGCTACACTAGATTAAAGTACATGTTCCATTGATAAAACTACACTATCTGGCCAATAGTCTGTACTGCAGTCCTTCTAATTACTGGTCTTTATTATTTCAGCTACTCTCACTACTAACAGGCTTATAAAATGAAGAATACAGCTATGGAATCCCCATAGACCAACAGTACCAGTAGGATGGGTTGTACTGAACACTTATCCTCCCAAAATAAATGGTTTGCCAGCTGTAATGTTGAGCTTGGCTGGCTTAACCTTAACTCCACCAGGCACCATTGAGACTACTTGGGAATCCAGCTATGAGCCTTTTGCTTCAACATCAGTGCCTGACCTCACAGTCATGTTCCAAAATCTACTGGAAAACCTCCTCAAAAGTGTGAAAGCTGTTGTAGCAGCCAAAGAGGAACACGTTCCTTACTAATACCCATGTTTTGTTGTAATCCATTCATTTACTCAAAGATTTGGGTATGTGGGTGTAGCCTTTGGGTGCAAACTGTGCTTACTTTGATTTTAAAGTTTGATTAAATTTAAAGGTCATGTACAATTCCAGACACTATAGCGCACATTTCTTTTCTTTTTTCAGTTGCTTTGTAATATATAGTATTTTCTGTTTGGATGGAATTAGGGGTGGATGATGTGGTAAATGTTATATGACAATATTTAAAGACATTTTCATGCAATATTTATCACGGTATTTTTCATGTGATCCCAGACGAAATGTATCAGTAGCGACAGATTCTTAGAAACTGTTGTTCAGGTATTAATATTATTCTTCAAGCACTGCCTATTTCGTCGATGTGTTCAGAAAAGCATATCGTCTACCACCATAACAAAAGTTATCATGACACGATATAATATCGCCATATTGCACACCCCTAGATGGAATATTTTTATGACGAATTTGTATCTAACTATTTATATAGTTTGAATTGTTTGTTAATGTGTACGTTGTTGGCAGGGAGCCAGTCAGACCATGAGCACCCTGAAGAACCTGGTTAATAAGGGCGTGAAGGTGGACCTCGGTGTTCCCTATGAGCTCTGGGATGAGCCGTCGGTGGAGGTAGCAGACATGAAACATCAGGTAATAATGCAGCCGCTGACTAATGAAGTTGTGATACAGAAACACAGGCAGAGTGTTTGATTTGTTAATTGATGTATGTTGTTTTGGCTGGGTTATGTGTGGATGTAGAACAGGAGAGCAGCTCCAGTAATCGTTATGTTAATGGAAAGTCCCCATAAGGTTAGGATTACCAAGACTGTGTGTGTGGTGGGATGGTAACACACTGTTGTGTTTCAGTGTGAGACCATGTTGGAGGAATATGAGGATGTGGTAGAGGATTGGTACTTCAATCACCAGGACAAACGACTGGAGAAATTCCTTTGTGAAGCTCACGTGCTGAAAAAGTCTGAATCGGGTGAGATATGGTCTCTGTCTGTCTGTCTGTGTAAAATCCCCTGATATCCCCAAAGAATTCCCACTTACATTCATTCGGATTAGAGACATGGAATAATGCTGATTTCATTCACATGGACCTTGACATTAAATCTGTTCACGTCACTCTCTTCCAGAATGTCTGAAGGAGGTTTGGAAGGGGGATTTAGGGCTGAAAGGATCAGAGGAAGAACCAGAGAGTGAGCGTGAAGGAGACGGACAAATTCACGATGCAGGAGAGCTCTAAGAGCAGAGACATGACTAACAAACTCCTTAGAGATTTAAGTATTCCTGCTAGTTCAATTCCGGAGAGAGAAATCCGATCCCAAAGCCAGCGGAATCAGGACTTGTTTGCTTACAGGAAGGTGCAATGGTGTAGCTGTCTGTCTGGTTTCTTTCTACATCCGTCTCAATCTTAACGCAATTAAGGAATGGGACACATGTAAACGAGGACATTTAACTTTTACATTTAGCTGTTTTCTTATGAAGTGTTACCACAAAACACTCCAGGCATTGTGCCTTTATGCTGTAAGCTGCCTCGGTGTAATGCACAGGAACTGATCCTGACACTACGCTCTCAAACCAGCAGTGATGAGGATTTTTTTAATACAATGCCTTCCATGAGTGCTTACCTGTCTTGAACTTTTCCACATTTTTTAGTGTTATGATTTGGAATTAAAATGCACTTAACTAATTTTTTACCATCCGACTGACACACATTTCTTAGCAATCTGAATGTGAAGCCTTTTGTTATTGTGACACCAGGGTTACTTACACAGAAAGCAGACATCTGTTCATTACATAAGTATTCACCCAGGGGATCAATAATTGGATGCACCACCTTAGTGCAACTTACAGCTGCAAGTCATTTAGGATATGTTTCGATCAGCATTGCACATCTGGATTTTGAGTTTTTTCCTCTTGGTAAACGTGCTTGAGCTCTGTCAGACTGGTTGGAGACCATTGGTGAACAGTGACGTTTATCTTACCACAGATTCTAAATCATATTGAGGTCTGGACTTTGACTTGACCACTCTAATACATTGAGGTTTTTGTTATAGAACTTCTCCTGTGTAGCTTTGCCAGTATGCTGAGGGTCATTGTCTAGATGGAAGGTGAACCTCCACCCTAGTCAAGTCAAGTCAGATTTATTTATATAGCGCTTTTTACAATGGAGCATTGTCTCAAAGCAACTTTACAAGTTTAGATTATCTCCTAATAACTACGTCCAATCCCAAATTGAGCAAGCCTAGGGCGACAGTGGCAAGGAAAAACTCCCGAGTGTTATAGGAAGAAACCTTGGGAGGACCAAGACTCAAAAAGGGACCCAACCCTAGTCTCTGGCAGACTCCACCAGATTTTCTTTGAGGATTACCCTATACAGGTAGTCCTCGTTTTATGATGGCCCGACCTCCGATATTTTGACTTTATCATGGGAATATGATCTACATAATATACAAATTCACATTTGGCAGAAAATGTCCTCTGAATTTTGAATTTCAATTTCTGGGTTTCCTCAGGCAACAGATACGTATGACACTTTCTCACACTCTCCCACTATCAACTCCACAGTGCGTGACGTAGGGTGTCATGTGGCGGGAGTGATGATCACTGGGAAATGTAGTGAGGAAAAGCCAGGGTAGTGATGATAATCGTTTTATTTTTCACTTTCAATTTATTATTCCATACTTTATTATAAAATAAGCTTTATGTTAATGGTTTTGCCCAACTGTAGTTTAATGTAGTCGTTTTGAGCATGTCTAAGGTGCCACAATACTCTATGCTAAATGGGAACTCGACAGAGTCATGTGACGGGAGTGATGCACGCTGGGAAATGCAGTGAGGAAAATCCGTGGTCGCGGTCCTGTTTTAAGCAAGTTTAAGGAACACTGCTTTGATATACAGAGTATATATTAAACTCCTCGACTTACAGTACATTCAACTTAAGAATGGATTCGTCTGAACATATCCTGAACATAGCCTTGCCTTCAGCTCTGATTGGTTTTCCAGTGGCTGCAAGTAATCAGCACCCCCACAGCATGATGCTGCCTCCAAGATGCTTCACTGTGGGGATGGTATTTTGGTTTGTGCTATACATTTTGCAAGAAGGCCAAAAAGCTCAATTTTGGTTTCATCAGACCTTTTTATACAAGATCGCTGAGTAACCAGCATTTCTTTTCTCCAAACCAATGGCTTTTCTTCCAAGGCAGGCTTTCTTATTACTGCTCTTCCATAAAGCACTGCTTTCTGAAGTGTCTGAGGAAATGGTTGTTCTGTGCACAGCTTTTCTCATCTCAGCTGTAGATACAGTATCTCCGTCTCCTACAGAGTAAGCTCTATTGGTTGCTTCTATGATTGTTACCCTCATTCGATTGGAGTTTTGATGGACGGCCTTGTTTAAACAGAGTCAGTTATGCTATATTCTTTCCATTTCTTAATAATGGATTTAAAGGTGCTCTGTGAAATGTTCAGAGTTTGGGATATATTTTTATAACCACATCCTGACTGATTTTCTGTAAGTCTATTTCAATAGCTCCTTGGTGTTTATGTTGTCTGTGTAGGTATGCTCTCAATCTCTCTTCCAGAACAACGTGTGTTTGTATTGAGATCAAATGATACTTTAATGGCACACAGGTGGACCCTATTCCATTAATTAGGGAGCTTTTGACAGGCAATAGGTTGAACCAGAACTGTGCTTAATGTTTTCATAGCAGTGAATAATTTTGAAAACCATATTGAGATTTCTCATAATTCCCATCAATATTAATGGACTATATGGTGTGGATTTCAAAGTATAATTCCATTTATGTTCATTTTATGTTCGTTGTAACAATACAAAATGTGGAAAGGTTTAAGGGGAGTGAATACTTATGCAAAACACTGTACTGTGTTACTGTTACTGTATTGTTTGAGCATGTTCTGATTATTTTCTTTTGTCCTAATACGGTTCATGATAAAGATGTGCTGTTCAGTTGTGTTATGTGAAGTTTTTTTAGATTTTAAATAAAGTATTTTATATTCATAATTAATTTTCTATTTCTTAGTATTTTTCTTTCCTTCATATACCATTTTGTTAGTCATCCTTTAATCCTTCATCAGTGCTCACAGGATGCTGTTGGCTGGACTATTTTGGCTGGTGGACTATTTTCAGTCCAGCAGTTACACTGAGGTGGTTTGAATCTCCAGCAGCACTGCCGTGTCAGATCCTTTTGTACCAGCACAACACACACTAATGGAAAAGATGATGAATGAGTGGCTGAATAAATAAATAAATTAAATACAAAACTGTCTCTAATGGAACCAAACCAAATCTCAAGAAACCAGTGTCTGTGAAAGAGTGCAAATACTAATGATTCTGAATTAACAAAGAAATGTCTGGAGTCCATGCTTATTCTTGAGCATGTCTTCAGTGTGGCTGGAAAGGAAAGTTCAAGGTACCTTTTGGCACAAAGTGTGACAACTGTCAGTACATTTGTGTAATTTATTTTTTTAGACTTCTAACAGAGACTGTCACAAAGCAGCCTCACAAACATCAGAGCCTGGACCCCAAATTTACAAGGCAAAGAAAACTAGAGATACATTTGAAGAAACCTGGAAACCAGGCTTAAATGGGGGATCCGTCCTCTGGATGTTAGCCTACTGTTCACTTAGATTAACGGATTAAGAGTCCTTGTTCAGCAGAACATGAAGAAATTGAGCAGTAATGGCGTGTAAGCATCCGTTGAATAAGATTATTGAGGTAACAAAAACAGGTTTAGTTCGTGTAGCACACTACTTTCCGAGGCAGATTTTGGAACAGGAAATCTTTAAGCACCCAGGTGAGAATTCACTCTAGTAAATCAGGTGGGTTTTGTGTTAAATCTTTAATGCTGATGTAATGTTGTGTGATGTATGTAATGTTTAGGTCAGTACGAAAGCAGCGCAATTATACAGAGGAATGCAGTGTAATTAGCGATAGAAAGCTGTAACGCTGTACGTATATCCTCTTGCTAATTGTCTACATGTTTAAGTGCTTGCCTCGTGGGCTAGTAATTATCCTAATGATCGTCTTCCCTTATTCGTTAATGTCCTGTTGCTCACGACTGATGACTAATCTCCGGTATAGTGAGAATGGAGCCTGAAGCAAGTCCCACAGAGTATAACAGTATTATGACAGTATGTTGGCTGCTGCAGGAGGAATGAAGACTGGTTAGCATGGCTTGGGTGAGTCTTCATGAGGAGATAATATTGTTTTGGGAATTGTCCCTCAGTGATGCTCTAGCACCTGACTGACCTCCGCTATAACCAAGCATCAAGCTCATGCCAGGTGAAACTACAACCCTTCTTTTCTTCCCCTTTATAGATGATCACAATGGCCTTCCACATGTTCATCTGCATATGCAACCTCCGGGTTCTTATTTCGTATTTCTTGCAAATCTACACCACATGCGGCCCTCCAAACAGGGACCCTTGGTTGTCGAGTTTCACTGGTCCCACTTCTGGGATGTCACTGATTATACAGTTATGAAGTGTAAAGAACTATTTTGATTCTCCCGTTATTAAATAGTTTCAGTCGGATGTGCTTTTTTGACCGCATGGGGGCAGTAGAGCTATAAAACTCAAGGTTGCGACGCTGTACAGATATGAGCTTTTAGTGGATGTGTATAATTTTTCGTCCCAGAACATTAAACGTATATATCAACAAAATAATGAACTGTAAAAACATTTTATTATTAAACAAAGCGTCCTCCACAGTGCTGCAATTGTAAGTTCAAGGTATATAATTTAAAACATTAACGAAAAGTATCTAGAATACTGAAAAACTATGTTAGCTGTCCCTGGTTTAAACATTAGACTTTATAATGAAATATAGGCTAATAATTAAAAGCCTTCAGAAATATTTTTTGGATTTCTGTGTCACTGCATATCCTATCTATGCTTTAATATATATATTTCATAAGAAATCCATATTTCTTTACTTTAAAAGACATATTTTAGTCATGTCCCCAAGTTTTCCACTCAGTCCTGCTACACTAACATATTCCCACTTCTGAAAATTATGGAAGTCACCATAAGTCACATGTTCAATAGGAACATGTATGATCTGGATCTTCTGAAGATCATTGGAAGAACAAAAGTAAGTTCTCTCATTTTTTCCTTGCTATTTGATGACACCGTAACTGACTGAGAATGTCAATCTCAACTTACTATCCTGTTACCGAAATTATTTTGAGATGTTATGTGTTTCTTGTAAAAATACAATTAAATTGATAAATCATTAGAATGTACTGTGTACTAATCCTATTAGCATAGACGCCATGTGGTTACATTTTATGGATTTTATGGATTTCTCATATAAAGAGTAACATGACTGAGTAACAGTAACAGGAGAAAGCATGTAAAAATAAAATAAAGTTGCCTGAGATTGACCAATAGTCATTAAGAATACTTAAATACGAGTTGTTAGATTCAGTGTTGGAAAAATACTGAAAATGAAGTTTTGAGGAACCAAGCAAATGGCACCCATTCAGAGGAATGACTACCATACTGCGAGCCTGAATTGGATTAACCAGGCATAAGAAATGAATGGATAAATTACTGGACACACTGGCTGTGTGGAGCTCTCCAGGGGCTAAACAGGTGGCACTGGAATCAAAGTGGGAACCACCCCTGCACAGGGCTCCGGTCTATCCCAGGGCACATGCACAAACAGTCACGCTTTGAGACACCATTTAACCTAATGTCTTTGGAATGTGGGAGGAACCCCCATAGACACAAGGAGAACATTCAAACACCACACAGGCAGCAGCTAAGACTTGACAGGCGACGGGGTAACCACTCTGCCACTGTGCCGCCCAAAATATCCTTTAGATATTTAAGGGTGCTCAAGTGACAAAGTGGTCTAATACGCTAATCCAACACCACAGGGACCAGACGTTTACGTCCCGTCAGTGCCTTCTAGCTGGGATAGGTGTACCATACAGACACGACTGGCCCCAGGCACAGCGACCCCAACCCAGCCCTGTGATGGATTGATAGGTTGGCATCCCATCCAGGGCATGCTTATGCCTGCACCATGGAATCTTTCTAGGGGTGCAGCAGGCGCCATCAGTGCCAATATCGACCTTTTATTTTATGATCCAATGATGACATATTGGAAACAGCGATGAACGTGTCTGATGTGTCCTGGCATGACGCAACAATCATGCCCTTGATGGGTGAGGATGTGTGCCATCAGGATGTCATTATTAGATTGGGAGAGCTTTGATTTTAATACAGAATTGTATCCAAATTGGTAAAAATAATTCAGGACGTCCATACATTTGTCACAAACCCCAATATTATCATCATGTCACCAAACATTTCGATAAATAATGTGTTAAAATTGTGTGCTAGATCATGCTGCTTTTACAACATGTGCATGCATGACTGCAGATTCTTCCTCCTTCAGTTGGAGACCGCCAGGTTTCAACTACTGACATTTTGGTTCGGGGCGTTTCTAGACTACTTGTCGTACTGGGGCTCACAGAATTTAGAGGGGCACAGCTGTACACTCTGCTTGCCAATAACAGTAAAGTGGGCGTTACTCCATGGATGGGAAATGCAGAATAAATTAACACTAAATATTTTTTCTTAATTGCATTAAACCTGTTTATGCTAATGTAAGTGATGCCTTTCCTAGTTTACTGAATGATTCCATTCATCTTTAGTGGTCTATTATGTAAATTTGGACCATATTCTGTAAATTGAAATACAAATACCATTTGTGAATGCATGTACTGACTCCACAGTAATTCATTTCTAGGAAACTATATTTCCTTACTGCCAGCTGTCAGTGGTTTCTTAGGCAGTTTTCACTTTAAATACTCGTTTTTTTCCAGCAGGAAAACTGGGATTGCTGTGGGATTTTGTGAGCCTGGAAATCCCTCACCTCCAGGGCAGACTGCTCCAGCATTTTTTTAAAAACGCAGATTAGTATTTGATCCACATATGGATGACACCTGATGAGAGGTGGATTTGTGATGAATGACAGAACAGAATGATTTGCATTGAGTAAAACCAGTGATAGAGGCACTTCAGAAGGTTAGAAGATAAATTGAGAAGATTCAGAAGATAAATTCATCTTTAATTAATGTTAGTACTAGAAAGAAAAATGTGTTTAGCAGTTCTTCTACTCAGTCTCCTGTTATGGAAGGGCAGGAGAACACGAGACATTTCCAGATTAATTTATGTTTCTAGGGTATTAAAAAACGATGTAACATTATACATGGATTCATTCCCATCTGAATATTTTAGCACTCAAAGGTTGGTTCAGATGTCTGTCTTAATATTGCTTAAGAGAAATATATTGGGACAAAAAGGAGACCTAAATATATCTGAGATTGAAGAAGCTAAAACCGAGCTTATCTTGAGAAGTTCATTGGTTACAAGGCTCTGGCACCTACCCCTGAAGGACACAGGGTCCAGGTGTAAGTGTGCTCTGGATGAGACACCAGTTCATTGCACAGCTGCGTAGGGGTCGCTGTTGCAGTGCCTGGGGACGGTCTTCACAGCCAGTTGTTTCTGCATGTGACACCCGACCCAGTTGGAACGCACTATGGGGTCATGGGTCCCTGAAGTGGTGAGCTAGCTAAGATAATTTTTTACTGGGTAAAACTGGGAACTGGGAGTGCAGAGTAACATAATGGAAAAATTATAGTTCTTATAAAGGTCACAGTCCGACTAACAATGTTTCACAGCAAATGGTGTGGCAGCAGAGCAAAGCATAACATCATGCTGGTACGAGCCAGCAGCTTCAGGTAATATTCAACCAACAGAATGGGGAACTTGTGATCTCAGTGATTTTGACCATGAATATTTCTATAACTGGATATCTCGTGGGATTTTCACGTTTTTCGAGTTCCCTTAGAATGGTGCAATAAAGAAAAACATCCAGTGGAAGCAAGTGCATGGTGGATGAGAGAGGTCAATGGAGAAAGGACAGACACTTACTGAGATCTCTGCTAAAACTCAAGGGGGAGGGGACATGTGAGATGGGTGGTTTTCGATCAGGATTAAAACCTAAGAGACCGGAAAATTAAGTCAAGGTCTTATTTTTTCCCCACTTGATCCCACTTTTGTCTAGGAGCTACAAAGGAGGTATTAAGGAGCTCTCATTTATGACTTTCTTATTGTATGTGTTTTTAGCTTTGCAGCTACATGCTCTAATTTCTGTGTGATTACCTATTTGTACTACATCTACCAAGTCTCCTTATATGCCTTTCCGGCTCTAATAACTTCAGAAGTATATACTGGCGAACATCCACTTTATGCCACCCACTCAGCTTTGTTGGAGATGATGATGATCCATACCATCTAGAGTAGGCTACAGCACATGCTGCAACGATGAGAGCTTCTGTCACTATCAATGCTGCCTTTCTGCACAAGTTTGACTTTGGAAGAGAATGCACTGTGAAATGCTATTCAAAACACTGGCACATTGTTTTGTCTGTCCTCTGCAGAAAAATAACACTAGAGGGCAAGAAAAAAAAATTCCTCCCTTCAGTTTTCCTCCAGCGATTTCTGGTGCCTTTTCCAATCTGCTCTCCTGTCTATACTCTGTCTGAGGCACCCTACGTGTTTGTACGGTTTCTTGCTCTAAATTGGAGTTAGGACTGAATACCAAGGTAATTGCTCTTAGATAATGTTTTCTTTGTCTAGGCACGGATTTGTTTTGATATCAATACTGTGGAATTTCCCCTCACTTGTCGCATACTTTCACTCACCGGCCTCAAATGTTGTGAGAACACATCCATGTAATTAATACTAACATGCTTTACAATGTCACTCTAATCAGCAGCTGCACCTCATGGATTCGAAGGCTGATTCTGGATTACTCATTTCAAAACGAAAATAGCTTCATGTTGTTAGGGCCAGCAGCAGTTTTCAACAATGCGGGATCAAGTATGAGCATCATGGGTTCGGAGAGCAATGTAAGAATGAAATCTTGATAAGGACATACAGTGGGGGGCAAACGTCTGAGGCCATGAGTGGAAATGATTCTGTTTTGCATTTTCTTCAAGATTCAAGAGATTCAAGAGTTTCAAGGAGCATACAAGGAAATCCTTACTTTGCTAATCCTCCATTCACCAACCTATTTACATCTACATCTAAATCTACAGTGAGATCTACATGAATTACCAGAGTTAATCTGTACAGTAATTACACAATAGAATTGTGCAGTAGAATACAATGTTTAATGCAAAGTTTCCATTTCAAACTAGTGAGTGAAAAGTTGAATCTTTGGATAATTTGATTTGGTATGTATTTGGTATGTTCCCCCTTTTTGCTGTAATGACAGCGTGCACTTGAGCTGCATGGACTGTACAAGCTGGTGCAACATCTCATGACCCATGTTATCCAGCATGATTTCACAATATTCCAAATAACATTTCAAGTTGTTACTTGTATTCCTGGCTTTCTCTGTCTGTAAGTGCCCCCATAAATGCTTGATGGTCTTTAGTTCATGTGTAGGAAAGTCCATGACAGTCAGCACTCCATGATCTCCTTTGGTCTTCTCTCTTTTGGTCTTTCTTCTCCTCAATGATCCAAACTAACATTTTCACTAATGCTCTCAGATGTTTGGCTCCCACTATACATCTATTGAAGTCTTTACTAGATATGACTTGCCAGTATACTAGTTGAACAGTTAACTACACTGCCTGACCAAAAAAAGGTCATTACCTGGATTTAACTAAGCAAATAGGTAAGAGCCTCCCATCAGATAATTACTGCATTGGTGGTTATGTTTCAGCTGGCAACAAGTTCTTTAACCCTAACTGATGCAGTGAGTAGCTTCTCATTTGTTAAGAAACCATGTCAAAAGACACATCCTGTGGTTGTGGAAAAGATGTTTCAGAAGGATCAAATTATTGGCATGCATCAAGCAGAGAAAACATCTAAGGAGATTGCTGAAACTACTAAAATCGGGTAAAGATCTGTCCAACGCATTATTAAAAAGAGGAAGGACAGTGGGGAAACATCATCTTCGAGAAACAGTGGTCAGAAAAAAATCTGGAATGATTGTGATCGGCGATCACTTAAACATTTGGTTAAATCAAATCGTAGAAAAAACAACAGTAGAACTCAGGGATATGTTTAATAGTGAAAGTAAGAGCAGTTCCACACGCACAATGCGAAGGGAACTCAAAGGACTTACCAGCTGTGTAGCCTTAAGAAAACCTAAGGTTAACCGGAAAAACTTCAGTTTGCTAGGGAGCATAAAGATTGGACTCTGGAGCAATGGAAGAAGGTGGGGTCTGATGAGCCCAGATTGACGCGGTTCCAGAGTGATGGGCGCATCAGGGTAAGAATTGATGGCTGAATCGATGTACTCAGCATACCTAATGCCTACTGTACCAGCCTGTGGGGGCAGTGCTGTGATCTGGGGTTGCTGCAGTTGGTCTGGTCTAGGTTCAGCAACATTATGTGCCCAAAGAACAAGGTCAGCTGACCTGCTGAATATACTGAACCACCAGGTTATTCCATCAATGGATTTTTTCTTCCCTGATGGCACGGGCATATTCCATGATGACAATGCCAGGATTCATCGGAATCATATTGTGAAAGAGTGGTTCAGTGAGCATGAGATATCATTTTCACACATGGATTGGTCACCACAAAGTCCAGACCTGAACCACATTGAGAATCTTTGGGATGTGCTGGAGAAGACTTTGTGCAGTGGTCCAGATCTCCCATCATCAATACAAGATGTTGGGGAACAATTAAAGCAACTCTTGACAGAAATAAATTGTGACATTGCAGAAGCTTGTGGAAACGATGCCACAGCGAATGCGTGCCATAATCAAACGAAATATTAGTGTCTGTGTGTGTGTGTTTTTGGCCATATTGTGTAAGTTCATTGTTCATACACAGTGTGTTGGTCTTCCTAGAATGTTTTTGGTTAATTGACTATTCTTAACCCAGCAGAGACAATTAGATGTGCAAAAACAAGGGAACAAAAACTAGCATCAATATTCTCCCACCTAAGCACTTTATTAGGAATATCTACTCTTTCATGTAATTATCTAATCTATCCAGAACGACGTACAGTCCGACAAACAGTGTTTTGCAGCCAACGGTGTGGCAGCAGTGCAACATAACATCATGCAGATACAGGCCAGAAGCTTCTTAATTTTCATATCAACCATTAGAATGGGGAAAATGTGATCTCAGTGGTTTTGACATTTAGCAGACACCCTTATCCAGAGTGACTTACAATCCAAGCAATGGGCTATTTAAAGGCCTTGCTCAAGGACCAACAGTGGCAGTTTGGCAGAAGTTGGATTTGAACCCTAGACCTTCCTGTCCAAAGTCTAGTACCTTTAACCACTAAACCTCCACAGACCCACAGGCCGACTAAGAATGTTTTGCAGCCAATGGTGTGGCAGCAGTGTAAAACAAAACATCATGCAGATACATGCCAGTAGTTTCAGGTAATGTTCACCTCAACCATCAGAATGGGGAAATATGATCTCAGTGATTTTGACTGTAGCATGATTGTTGGTTGGACAGGCCAGTTTGAGTATTTCTATAACTGCACATCTCTTGGGATTTTCATGTACAATTTCACCAGTACAACCATCCACTTTGGAATGGTGTAATAAAGAAAACATGATGAGAGAGGTCAATGGAGAAAGGCCAGATATTTTAATATCCTGGTCAGGGTGCTGCTTTTAGGGTGTCAGAACCTTTTTTAGAACTTCCAGTCCATTGCAGGGCTGTGACGGGAGATAATCTTGGTGCTCGGCCTCCCTTCGCTCCCGATATGGCATGTGTGACGCCTGACCTGATAGGAAGGCATCACTGGTCCTCAGGTCACCATGGAGAACAAGGCTAGAGAATTGTCACTGTACCTCCCAAGCACACTTAATAGTCTTACTATTTATAGTTCTCATCATTGATATCAAGATGTCAGTCTTTGATTTCTACATTGTCGCTTTATCAGTCTTGATGCGAGTTCTTTTTTCGGCTCCTGTTAGGCGTCACAACAGCAGATCACCACATCTTAGATTTGGCTCAGGTTTTACCTCGGATCTTCCTGGCACAACCCTGTGCATTCGTCTAAGCTTCAGACCGGCACCTTTTCCATAAATGCACCAGTCAGTTGCAAGCCTTTTTGGACTGTGGTGGCCTAGTGGTTCAGGATGTGGACCATGGACCAGAGGTTCCAGGGTTCAAATCCGACCTCTGCCAAGCTGACAATGTTGGGTCCTTGAGAAAGGCCCTTAACCCACAATTGCTTGGATTGTAAGGTTGTATCAGTTATAAGTCACTCTGGATAAAGGCGTCTGCTCAATGTTATTGTCCAGTTGTCCAAGTGGGATCTAACCCAGATCCTCTGCCTCTGCCATTTCCAGCAGCTGGCTGAACCCTGTAAACCACCAAAACTGCGTTGTTCCATCTTGATGTTCTAAATTTTTCCTTCTTCAGTCCTCCATCACACACTGCACCTTGCCCTAAAGCTCTACCTAGCACCTCACTTCAAGCTTCATATGAAGCACTGACAATTATCATGACAGTTCAGCTCTCAACGTTATTTTACTTGTCTCCTGTCCAAGCATATCAAAATCTAAACCGCTAAGGGGCCTAGACTTGTGCTCACACACACACACACACACACACACACACACACACACACACATGCACGTGCACACACCTGGGAAACTGTCCTCAAGGGAAGTCATCAATCAGCTTTATGAGAATTGCTCTGGGAAAGAGGCTTTGTCTCTCCTCTCTCAATTCATTTGTGTCTTTTTCCTTCACATTCACTTTTGCAGATGTGTGAGTTCCTCTTCATGCCAGCTTAATTACTCCTGGGACTGCAAGTGGTTGAGTGCTTGCATTGACAGCAGAATTAATGATCACAAGCTTGCCATCTTGCTATCTCAAGCTGGTGTGAAACTCTTCCAGACTTTGGTAAACTATTTATATTACACAAAGACAAGCATGGTATTATAAGAAGCTCGTATTTGTGACAATTAAAATATATATATACACACAGATCTTAACCCTTTAAAATCTCAATAATGTTGATGTCAAAAAGACAACCTTCTTCAGAGCTGAACATCTGAACTGTGGTGGATTCCCCCAAGACATCAACAATAGATCATTTAAGTTACAGGTGCTTCTCAAAACACTTCATAATTAAAGTAGCACGTCAACTTCATTGTTCAAAACATACTAGCTGATCCTGCAAGAGCAACCACAGTCAACACATGGCAACCAAAGAGCACATCAAAATTCCACACAAAATATGCCTCATTTTATGGATGACAAACATATAGCACTGAATGTGTTCTTATTTTAAATATATAAGCAAATTGAAACAAAATACATAATATGACAGGTTGTATTTGGCCATGTCCTTATAAATTTAAGACCTCTTCAGGTCGCCATACAGTACTGCATGTGTCAAGGTCTTGGGTCACCATTAGATTAGATATGTCATTATTTTAGACCATATATTATTATTTTGCATTCTCTTTATTAGAAGACAACCATAAAATACAGGAAATTTGTATGAAGTATTAAAAAAACTGGGAAAAAATTCAGAAAAGACAGTTTCTATAGGCTATATCAGCTTGTACGTTTCCTCCCCTTACACTTGAGCAATAGCAGCATCTGGCAGCTTCGTCTGGACACCAAGATGACCCTTCAATACCATGAAGACGTTTCTTCAGAACTTTCTACAGGGTTTTTTGGAAGGTAGAAGCCAAGGAACCACTTTTTTGGAAAGGGAACAGGGTGAAAAGGCTAAGACATGCTAAAGCTCACAAAGATTGGAATGAAGATCAGGAAAAGTACTCTAACCTCATGTACAATTCCTGATAAAGACCACTTTTGGAAAACGCTTGCAAAAGAACTGCATTGTAAATTTGCTTCTTAATGTCTGACTCCTCATTAACGGCAAACTGAAGGTTATGGGTCTTGTTTTTTGTTTGTTTGTCTGTTTTTTTTACAGAAACTGCGTCTTTCTTTAAAAAAAACCAACAGATTTGCTTTAGGTTACTGCGGTTAGGGTTATGTGTTGTGTGTAAGCGTGGCATTCATTACCTACAGCCTAACATTGTGTCAGTGGAAAGTCCCCGCACAGACAGAAAGACAAACCTGTAGGTGTGTGTGTGCGCGCGCGCGTGCGCGTGTGCGACGTCATGAGGCCAGTCGTGGGCTCGCCGCGCGCCTCGCTGTGCTGGATTGATCAGAGATCCTCTGAGACGCAGGAGAAGCGGCAGCTCGGCACATGGTAGGACTCTGCTTCAGTGTTTAGCTTCTCTTCTCTCCCTTTTTCACTCGCTGTGGCTGATATGACCGCTTATGGGCTCCTGGCTGTGGACGGACTTTAAATATAGAAGCGCTTTTTAAGCTGCTGAGTGGTGGTGAAGCCGCAGTGGATGGATTCCCTTATAACAGCAATTTAGCAGAAGAACTGGTTGGCATTTGTTGGCACCCTTTGTTAAAAATGATATTCAGAAGTCATAAAGTCCGCGAATACAGTATTTAATCAGCCTACCAGAGAAATGTCTGGAACCAACTGTGTAGATTAAATAGAATAATGCAATTCAATGAATGGAATGAGAAATATCTTAATAGCCTAAGTAAAAACAGCCAAAACGGACTGTGGTGGCCTAGCGGTTAAGGTACTGGACTATGGACCAGAAGGTCCAGGGTTCAAATCCCGCCAAGCTGCCACTGTTGGGTCCTTGAGCAAGGCCCTTAACCCACAACTGCTTGGATTGTAAGACTGTACCAATTGTAAGTCGCTCTGGATAAGGGCGTCTGCTAAATGCTGTAAATGTAAATGCTGTAAATGTAAACAGAATAGATCTTTTTTATTATTATTATTATTATTATTATTATTATTATTATTATTATTATTATTATTATTATTAATTTACTATTTATTTATGATCGGGATGATGATAATGATTATTATTATTTGTAGTGTTATCATCTTCAACACCATATCATCTTCGAATAATAATAATAATAATAATAATAATAATAATCACCGCCGCGGTTATTATTATTATTATTATTATTATTATTATTATTGTTATTATTGTTATTATTAGTATTAGGCCTATAGCAATACTTATCATCGCTGTTACTGTTATATTATTAGTACTGGTATAGTATTATATCAATACTATCATCGTTGTTGTTGTTATTATTATTATTATTATTATTATTATTATTATTATTATTAAGTAGTAGTGGTAGCAGTATATCTATACTAAATCATTACTGTTATTATTATCATTGGGCTATTATTATTGTCGATTCGTAATAATTTGTGTAATTGTTGTTATTGATGATTAGCCTAATAATCGTAATAGATTTTAGGTAGGCTATAGAAACGTCGGATTTCGCGTTGGAGCGCTTTAGCTATTACTTTTTAACGTTCAAATCATCCTCATATCAGTGGCTCAAATCATCTGGGTTAACTTGAACATGTTTTTTTTACTACAGAGCTATTGTTATGAAATCCATTTATTCTAAAAATCTCTATTTTCATGGCAGCGATGGTTTGGGGAAAGTTTCCCGGTCCTAAAGCTCTGGCGCACTCATTAAGATCTGCAGATAGACTCTGCGTCGCTGTGAAAGAGCTGGAAGCTTATTTAGACTATAGCCTATGCATTTTTAAAGCTAATTAGGCTGAAGTTTGATTGAATGCCCTGATTACGAACGAGAGGTTTAAAACGATCTGAAATGTCGTGTCAGGCAATAACCGACCTTAAATGGCTCCTATTAGGCGCCATCAGATGAACGATGTTTGGTTTGGATGCAGTTTGGAAGTTGTTTATAGAATCTGATTAATTGTAATGATGATTTGATTTTAAAAGGGCGGGGTAAAGCGAGAAGCAGCGGAAAAAGAAAGGCAGCTTTCGGTGACCTGCAGGACCTGTGTAGGTGGCCAGCTGTGGGAGCGTGATGTTCTTATTAAAAGCGCAATTTCCTCTCGCGCTCCTCTGGCTCCCTTCTGCAGCACCACACATGTCGAGTCACCTGATAAATCTGACTGGATGTGATTAGAGAGCCATAAAGCTCCGTTTTTCATTAAATGATCATTATAATGATGGAGCAGTGCTCCACTGCTAATTCCCATCCCAGAGCAATAGCGGGGCATGCTCAATATTTCTGAGAGTGTCTGTAGACATGGTTGTGACGGATTTTATTGATTAGACCCTATTAGTCAGAGGAACATTTGTGGTCAGATCTTAATGTGGCCTTTTGAAATACGGACATGGCTGCCTCTTCTGAGTGTCATTAACGTCTTCGATTGTAACCAGCACATGTGCCTTCGGGCTTCAATGAGGTGGAACCGGTGTGCAGGTCTGACAGCTCGGGCTGTAGATGTTGTGCTTGGCATTAGTGAAGGAAGCTCCCATGTGCATCTGTTTTTCAGTGTTTCAACGCCGACACTGGAGCGAACCGTCCCAGGAAAATTTCAATACCAGGGTGCTTAATGTTGCGTGGGAGAGAGTGTGATCCCCTCACCTCCCTCCATATGGTTTTCCTTTCAGTCCAGGCCTGTGATGTCTGTTTTGTTAAATAGCTATAACGGAATAACCTGTAACCCACTGCAGATCGTGGACCCAGACTAATATATGATCTTACACCAGATGAAGGTTAGGGGTCTGTCTGAATTAGGACCTGTAAGGCAGCGTGAGCATCTATTTGCAGGTTACAGATTTATGGGTCTCATGTCCGGACAGGCCTACTAAAAACAGTACTCCATGGAGCATGCTTGGATCTTATAGAAGCGTTAATGCATGTGGGAAGCATTGAATAAGCCTAATTACAATCTCAATTGTTTCCAAATCCCTGTTCTATCATATTTCACTAAGGTTTGTTGCAGTCCCATCTGCTTCACAGTGCCTGTACCAGCTTCAGCTCTTTTGCTGTATTAGCTTTATGCAGGTGATCTGTGTTTATGTGTGGCAGACTAGAAGGCTTCGGCCAAAGTCACTACCATTATTGCTCCTAAATTTTGAAGAACGCACCTGATGCGTAAAAAGTGCTCGCTTTGTTTTTGTGCTGTGTTTTGGACGTGCTATGGGCCCATACCTGAGGTGTTGGCAGCTCTGTCCAAAAGAGTTTAATTATAGAAGGTGATCACTTTTTTACATACAGTTCTATACAGGGACTGTAATGTGTGCTGACTGAAGTCTTATGAGTTTGTGCACGTTAGTGGCGCTCAATAGTCTGAATCAACCGGCGTATGGGTTTGTAGGTACACATTGTACAGTTTATTAGGTACACCTGTTCAACTGCTTGTCAAAACATAGAACTAATCAGCCAATCTTATGGTGGGAACTCAATGCGTTTAGGTACGTAGACATGGTCTAGACGAGCTGCTGAAATTCAAACAGAGCATCAGAATGAGGAAGAACGATGATTTAAGTGACTTTGAGCGTGGCATGGTTGTTGATGTTAGACAGGCTGGTCTGAGTGTTTCAGAAACATGGATCAGGCACATCCATCTCTAGGGTTTATAGAGAAGTGTCCATTTACATTTACACTTATGTCATTTAGCAGACGCCCTTATCCAGAGCGACTTACAATTTATATATTCTTACAATCCAAGAAATTATGGGTTAAGGGTCTTGCTCAAGGACCCAACAGTGACAGCTTGGCAGAGGTGGGATTTTGAACTCTGGACCTTCTCGTCCATAGTCCAGTACCTTAACCACTAGGCTACCACAGTCCTAAAAAAAGAGAAAATATCCAGTGAGGGCAGTTCTCTGGGTGAAAATGCCTTTGTTGATGTCCGAGTTTAGCTGCTTCCAGCTGATAGGAAGGTAACAGTGAAATAACCCAAATAACTCGTTAGGACCGAGGTATGCAGAACAAATCGAACCTTGAAGCAGATGGAGGTGCCACTCCTGTCAGCTAAGAACAATCAAATGAGGCTACAAGTCAAAGTTGGACAATAGAAGATTGGAAAAACGTTGCCTGGTCTGATGGGTCTCCATTTCTGCTGCGACGCTCATATTTTAGGGTCAGAATTTGGCATAAACAGCATGAACGCAAGAATCCATTCTGCCTTGTATCAGGCTGGTGGTGGTGTAAGGATGTCAGGGATATTTTCTGGGAACATTTGGGCCCCTTAATACCAACTGAGCATTGTTTAGAACCCACAGCCTACCTCAGTATTGTTGCTGACCATGTGCATCCGTTTATGACCGCAGTGCACCATCCTCTGATGACTACTTCCAGCTACAAAGCTCAAATCATCTCAAACTGGTTTATGAACATGACAGTGAGCTCACTGTATCTCAAACGGCTCCACAGTCACCAGATCTCAATCCACTAGAGCACCTTTGGGATGTGGTGGAACCTGACACACCTGACAAATCTGCAGCAGCTGTGTGATCATGTTAATATGGAAAAAACCTCAGAGGATGTTTCCAGCACCTTGTACAGTCCATACCATGAAGAATTAAGGCAGTTCTGAAGGCAAAAGAGGGTCCAAGCTGGTACTAGCAAGGTCTATGTATTAAAGTGGCCGGTGCACGTATACAGTCTGACTCTAGACCATCTACACCACAGTGCATGCTGTATGTGCTTCCTTTAACCTTGCTTTTACTGAACCGAGATTGATGTGAGCTTAGCATGGCAAACTGGACCGTCTGATTTGTTGCGCTTGTATTTTTCTTCGACAAAGGAAAACACAAACGCCCAGCGATTCATTAATAACACTGACCAACTGCATGTTTTCCCAATTCATCATCAGATTTCGAACTGCCAGCTCAGTGCTGGAATTCTGCCCTGCTCCTGCACCGTGCTGGGAGCTGCGAGCCCAGATCAGGGCTGAACGCTGTCCATGACGAGTTATGATAAATCGGCACAGCAGGGCCAAATCCCAGATCTGCCAGACTCCCATTTAGAATAGGAAGCCCAGCGCCGAGCATGGAAACTGACAGGTATTTCAGATCTCTCGAGAACAAATCTGCGTAGTTCAGCCAGACCGTGTGCAAAATCGCTTTCCGAGGGATGAGACAGCACAGAGAGTCGACTTGTAGGGGACCTCGGTCTTGTAAATGAATAAAATAGTCCGTAATGGAGCTCGTTAGCGGTCTATAACTGTATAGCTACCAATAACTATTCTATAAAGCGCTCTTAAAACTGCTGAAGCTACGCCCACAAGCCTGGGGCAGAACTTTTTATATGGCTTCCATACTCGTTCTGGCCTTCTCTTATTTTTTAAAGGAAAATAAACCAGATGATACTGGGCCATTAAATGAATTATAAGTCCTTTTATGTTGGCCTGTAGACCTGACTGCCATATGAACCAAAGGGAAAAACTTTATGCACATGGAGCTTGAGCTCCACGCTTTAACTTTCACTCTTTTTTACAAATGCAAATCTAACTGAGCTTGTCGATGTCCATGAAAAAAACAACAGGCTGGACTATATTTTGTTACTTAATACCATATCAAATTGTACCACACCGAGGAAGAAAATTAGGGCTGTCAGGATGAAGGTGTTATTAAAGTATTAGCGGCTTAATCGCATTTCTGCTATTTGGCACCTGTAGTTGTAGGCTTTGTAATAAATGGCCCACAAATCACCATTCAATTCGTGAACGATTCCAGACACAGCCGGCTTTGCTCCTCACTGTACGGCAGCAGATTCTGCTGATTAACACACACAGCATCCGGTGTGCAGTTTGACAACATGCCTGGCATACGAGAGCACAGTTTGCACATGGTGTTACCTAATGAAATGAATGTTTTGCACTGAAAAGCTATCATCCTGCTAACTGCTGCTGTTTTTTCATGCTTATTAAACTAATACAAATAAAAGTGGGAGCATATTTAGCCCACTTGTATAGCCATGTAGGTGCTTTAAATACAAGCATGAAAACACGCACATAATCAGTTGCAATAAAATTGCTGCAGTTAACGTGATGAGATACTTCATTTACAAGCATGAAGTTAAAAACACACCGGCACCCATCAGTGGTGATGAAGGTTACAACAAACTGTGATTTACAGTACTGTGCAAAAGTCTTAGGTCACCATTAGATTAGACATACCATTTTTTTAGCAGTGGTATAATGACCATATATTTTTGTATTATATTTGAGTTTCTTTATTATTTAGAATACAGCTAGACAATATAGGACATTTGTATTCAGCATTACAAAAATAAAAAGCTTAGCTAAAATAGCCAGTATTTAGTGTGACCTCCCCTTACACTTGAGCAATAGCAGCATCTGGCAGCTTCATCAGGATGCCAAGTACTATCCGAGGATGACTGATAAGGAATGGTCATTTTGGAAGGGTAGCAGCCAAGAAACCACTTTTTCAGAAGGAGAACAGGGTGAAAAGATATGCTAAAGCTCACAAAGACTGGAATGAAGATCAGTGGAAGAGAGTATTATGAGTCCACATTTTGAGTCCAGTCTTTGACAGTATGTTATATATGGTTTAGTTTAGCATTGCGAAAATGACAAATCTAATGGTGGCCTAAGACTTTTGCACAGTAACAAACAAACTGGTAACTGGTAACTTTGTAACCTAACAGCTCCGTCTGGTATGAATTAGAAATAAAGTAACAGGAGCTTGTTAGTGGTCTGTAACTATATAACTATACGAATGATTCTATAAGGAATTCATTTTGAATTTGTTCATTTGATTTTGAATTCATGCCTCGGACCATGCTAATTTGGCTTTCTAGAAAATGATATAGAACCCCAACTCCAACTACAATTTTATTCTGTATTAAACCTGAACCGGATATAAGATCAGAAAGTGAACCAATCACTCCTCTTGTTGACCCATACACCTGACAGACATGAATCAAACAAACCACTAATTTGGGCTTTTGCTCTTTAAAGGCTTTATTTAATTATAATGCATGCTGTCATAAATAGGCTGACTGAAATACCGTCTAATGCACCAGTGGTTTGTTGATTTGAAACACAGCCAGGTAACTTAACCCTTTCATGCATGAATTATGATAACCTACTTCAGGATTTTTTTCCCAAGTTTTTTTATTACTCTTTGGGCATGGAAAAAAAATAAAAAATAAAAAAAATAAAAAATTTAAACATGCCCCATTCAAGGAGTTGGTGATAAGTCCATTAGGGTGGACAACATGCGTTTGAAGCTCAACTAATGAAATATGTCTTTAAGAAAACAGTCAATAAAATAAACTTTTGTGAGTATATAGCATATAGCAAGGCACAATAGCATCCACTCTAGTGGCTGATGTGCCATTGTGACATGAAAACTCATGCATATGGAAGAAAACAGCTATGGAATTTCTGTCCACTGTAGTAACCACTATGCGTGAAAGGGTTAAATTGGACATATTTCTGTAAAATGTTATGAAATGTTTAAAACATACATTTGACTTGGGCAAAAGTTTGATTTACTGCTTCCTTCTATCGTTAAGTCCCAGAACGTCATTGCCCTGTTAATCCTGCTTATCCTATTCAGGGTTTGAGAGGGTTTGGAATTCATTGGATGCTGGGAAAAGTGCTCCTTGACTGGGAAACCATTCCATCACAGGGGCTTGTTACTGCATCATGTTGCAAGCTCAGCTCAGGGTTTGATCCTCATCAACCTCCAAGGTGCCAAGCCCCTTTATGCAGATCCAGGTTTTTGGATTTGCACTGTTACACTATAACTCTAATCTTAAGTTTTTCATATAGCACCATGATTGTTCAGGGCTTAAAATATATTTACATTGCTCTGATTTTGAAAAAAATAGTTTGTGCATATGACTTTTAGCTGTTTTTCCCTCTTAAACTGTGGAATAAACATATGAATCAGAAATAATGAATTAAACTTATAGAGGTATAACCTGTCAAAGCATATTTAGGAATAAATTAAGTCATATTCACAGAATTTCAGGATCAAATTAGAAACTGTGTGTTTCGTTGTGAGTACAGACCATTCTTATGCTAAGGGTTTTCAAATTACTTGTAGAACTTCACACGACCTCTGTAGGGAACAATCTCAATGTTAGACACTTAGTGAAATTCTAAGACGTGGATTATATGGACACTATAAACGGATTTGTTTATAATGTCCATAAGAGCGTATTAAAGTTTAACTTCACCTATGAGAGGCGCACCGAGGTTGTTCTCAGGACTGCATTCACTACCAGCGTTAAACAATTTTATGCATTTTGCACATTTCTCCACGACTTTGGGTTGCGTTAACCTATGGTGACTTACAGCACACAGAAGAAATCCGTCTCATCTTCAAAGCCCGATCCAGTGGAAGTGTCTCAGGTTCTAGGTCTGGTTTCTCTCGACATGTGCGCTGTGTGAATTTATGGAAAGTGAAGGGTAAATTGTTGAAACCACATCCGTGCTCCTGGAATGGCCATCAGGAGGGATCATAGAGCACCAGCGTGAACGTGGCCTTTAGGAAGGGCAACCAAAGTCCACAGTCAAGCCGCCGGAGGCCCATCAATCCACCGAGTAAATGAGCCTAATGAGCTGCGTTTAATTAACCTACAATGACATGAGCCGAGCACAAGTGCAAGTATGCAGCCACCCCTCCTCTCCCGCTTATGTCAACTGCGTTCGTCAAGCCGTGAATAGCTGGCATGTTCGCTCCCTGCTCACTTTGGATCCTAACTTACCGAATTACGCTTCGGTCTGACTGCTACAGAGACACCCGAGAGCCGATTCATCAGGGCCTCAATTAAAGGCCGATGAGTTTGTGACACCGACCACGGCATGCTGCAGACACATGGACAGTCCTGCCAGTTTGGGAAAATTTTTTAGCACCAGCATTACTTTTGTTTGCATTCATTATTCTCTTCTCACATATGGTTGTCTGTATATTTTTAAGTCAAGTCAGATTTATTTATATAGCGCTTTTTACAATGGAGCATTGTCTCAAAGCAACTTCACAAGTTTAGATTATCTCCTAATATCTACGTCCAATCCCGAATTGAGCAAGCCTAGGGCGACAGTGGCAAGGAAAAACTCCCTAAGTGTTATGAGGAAGAAACCTTGGGAGGACCAAGACTCAAAAAGGGACCCAACCTCCTTGGACGGCGTAGATGATAAATCTAAGAGCGAAACTAAAGTCATGGAGTCATACTTCGAATAAAATGTGAAATATGCACATCGGCATTAAGTGGTCCGATACACAGAGTCACTCCAGGATCCTGAGTCTAAGCAGGAAAGTCGTTGGCGGCTTATTTTTATGTAGTTCCCCTGTTCTGGCTTGTGTTGTGATACATAATGAGTTCATTCACGTCCATTCCCGTGTTATGATGACATTTTTGCCACGCTTTTGTCATCTATTCTTGGAATGTACAGTGTTTATGAGAAACGACTGTGCAAAAAATGGAAAATGGATAAAAAACCTGTGCAAGAAATGGATAATGTGAAGAGGTTTCCAAACTTAAAGTATTCCATAGATGTTTTCTACGTATACATTCAAATGTGCCAAGATACTGTAAGTTACAGCTCTCTTTAGAGTTTCTTAGAATCAACACTTACATTTACAGCATGTAGCAATCTGCAAGCAATTGTGGGCTAAGGGTCTTGCTGAAGGACCCAACAGTGGCAGCATGGCAGAGGTGGGATTTAAACCCTGGACCTTCTGGTCCTTCAGTACCTTACCCGCTAGACTACCACAGTCCACCAATTCCACCAATATCACCAATTCCAGTCCAGTATCTAATGAGTTCCAATGCAGACACACTCAATGATTAGGTGATCACCTGAGCCAAATCTATTCATTTATTGAGGAAAAGTACAATACACACGAAAGCTGTGATTAAAATATTGATTTCTGAACCTTCCTAAGTTAAACCATTAGTAATGCTTTGTTAAAATGAATATAATTATTATTTAATCATTTAATTATTAATTGTATGGGATTGGCTGTAGATATTAGAAGATAATCTAAAATTGTGAAGTTGCTTTGAGGCAATGCTCCATTGTAAAAAGCGCTATAGAAATAAATCTGGACTTGAATTGTATTACTAATCAAGGTCCGAATCCATTTTGACCGCTTGTCATTTATAAATGAATAAATGTTCTAGTCATTGCTGCAAATAAATATTTTTATTTGAAATTTAGTCAGTAGTTTATAGAATAAATCCAAAATGTTCCACTCAAACACATACAGTATGTTTTTAGTAAAAAATAGTAAGTTTGCCATGGCCTGTTTCTTTCTAGAGCTGTATATATAAGTTTACATAGTTTGTTTAGTTAAGCATGTCATTTGACCGGGGGTTCTCAAACTTTTGCTCCACAATTCTCCACAAATATCGCTTGGCTGATGATTGTAATATGGCAGAATTACAAGCTGGACTGATCACAGTTCATTTAACAGATTTCATTTAATCTGGCATCCCTGTAAAGCCGCAGTAATTCCAGAGATGTTTCCAATACCAGATCACTCAACAGACTGTTCCTCATCATTTTCTTCTGCAGCTAATTGGAATAATATAAGCTTAGAAAATTAAGAAAACATGTAAGACAGCGCTAATGTGATCCAAAACCAGAAAAAACACTGAGTACACTGGATACGTTTTCCTTTCTGTCCTCTGCGTTGCCTGTTTGCCCCGTAGGTCCAAAGGCCATTCTCAGGTTTCAGCCTCTCTCTCGTTCTTTCTCAGGCCCGTTTACACAGGCCTGCTGACTCTGCTGTCAGTGTCACATGCTTGTTAGACACCATCCATTACCATCACTTAGGGATAAGCCAAGAACGATACGGGCAGGTGATAGACCGAGAGACAGCCACATAGCTCCAGTTATTTAAAAACAATTTAAAGGAATTCTATTTCATACCTACATGTATCTTCTTCACTCCAGTTTTCATCCCTGCATAATACAGTTCAGGGTCAAAGGGAGCTGGGGCCTAACAGACAGCATAGGGCACAAGGCAGGAACCAATCAACCAACAGCGTGCCAGTCCATGGCAGGGCCACGTGTACAGTCGTACACAAAAGTTTGGCACTGCAAGTTCATTTGTGTTTTGGTTAGTTTCTAAATAAAACAATGTCAACACAACCTGCAGGGAACTAACATGATTATGACTTTTCTGCCAGTTCTATTGCATGTATAATATTTTAGAGTATTTGTAATACACTCATTGTAAATTAAGTTTGGAGACTTTACAAACACTCTAATAGATCATCTGGAAGGCAGCGCAAATTTTTGCACACGCCACATTTTGACCTAATTGAACAATGAAATCCATTATAAATGAACATTTAAAACTTTTTTGTAGGACGCTAAGGAGGCCCAGTGGCCCAAGTGGTTTTGTGCTGTTCCCTCGTGGGTTTCCTCCGTGTACTGCGGTGTCATCCCACATACCAAAGACATGTGTTATTAGTGTCTCTTTTCAAAAAGTCCCAAAACTTCATTGGTTTGTTAATCCTGCTTATCCTATTCAGCGTTTGAGAGGATCCAGGATTCAGAAAATTGCTCCTTGAATGGACTCTGATCTTCATGAATTACCTTACCTTAGCACCAAGCTGCCTCTTTGTTAAAGGCCTTTAACATTTGCACAAGTGTCTAATATTAAGACCATGCTGAATTAATTTCACTGAGACAACCTACTAGTAATTTGAAAAAGGTTTGCATAACTACACACAGTTCCTAAACTGCCCCTGACATTATGTGAATTTAATATAATTTAATTTCTGCTTAAATATGCTTAAATATGTCATCATAGTGCGTTGAGGCAAAGATGAATACATTCTCACAGTGATTTTATCTTGGATTGTGTGGCAACACTGGAGCGTGCTGGCATTCAGGTTAAAACACTAAGATAGCTAAGAGCTAAATCATTTTTGAAACTGCTCCAAAGTGAAACAGATCTGTGTAGAGAACTGTTTAAAGACAAAGGGTGGTCCTGCCAAATATTAATCTGAGTTTAATTATAACACATGCTGTCATAACTAGGCTGACTGGAATACTGTCTAATGCACAAGTGCTCAAACTGCATGCTTTGATGATTTTAAATGCAGGGCGTTTCTATACTTACATTTAAGCTCTTAGTTAAGACGTACTCTGCAATATGTTTTGTACGTACTTTAAAATAATGGACAACCATTTGATTTACTACTCGCTTCTTTCATAAAGTTCCAGAACATCCTGCTTATCCTATTCAATTTGAGAGCGTCCAGAATTCACTGGATGCTGGCAGAAGTGCTGCTTGAATAGGGCCCTGTTACTGCCTCATGTTACAAGCTCAGCTCGGGGTTCGAATTGTAAGCCTCATGAGCTGCTGCTTAAAAGCAGCTGGCTCTTTATTTCCAAGCTGCTGACTCGTTAATAGGTCTTTAAACTTTTGTCTGATATTTTCATTGAAAAAATCTACAAATAATTTTGAAAAACTTTAGCGTAAGAAGGTTTGGACTGTACTCGCAACCAAACACAAAGTTCCTAGTTTGACCCTGGAGATTGTGCAAATGATTTGATGAATTTATGAATATGGCGGTACTACATAGCGACTGTGGTAGCCTAGCGGTTAAGGTACTGAACTATGGACTAGAAGGTCCAGGGTTCAAATCCCGCCTCTGCTAAATGACATTGATGTACATCATAGTGTGTCGAGGCAAAGATTAATGGTACATTCTTTTGTGATTTTCTCTTCAATTGTATGGAAACGTTGGAGTGTGTGGATAGATATATGCATGTGTGGTAGCCTAGCGGGTAAGGTATTGGACTCCAGAAGGTCCAGGGTTCAAATTCCACCTCTGCCAAGCTGCCACTGTTGGGTCCTTGAGCAAGACCCTTAACCCACAATTGCTTGGATTGTAAGGTTGTATCAATTGTATGTCGCTCTGGATAAGGGTGTCTGCTAAAGGCTGTAATTGTAAATGTAAAATCTGTGTTTGGCAGTTTTCAGATCAGTTTCTGAACTTGAGAATTTTGTATAGCGCTCAGTCTCACAGAATTGGTAAGAGAAATAAACTAATCAATGTTCTTTATAGTGTTTCTAACACTTTATTAACCTCCTTTGTTTACGTTCTAAGTCATTTTTGCTATACAGACTTACATTTACTGTATATGTGCCTAGAACCTTTTCACAGTACTGTATATACTGAAGGTGTCCAAAGATAATGAATACACACTTTACAGCTTATAACTCTGAGAACTGCCAGGTAAAAATTTTCTATGACACCCTGTATATATAATTGAAACTTTATTGTATGTTAAAAAGTTAAGCGTACATATGACAAACACAAAATCTGAGATCTGGCCTACTGCGGTGTTTAGGAGGAAAATGTATTTCAGTGAATATGTGTGTGTAGCGATTCTTCATGGTGGGTCTCTACTACGTGAGGTCGTGCTGGTCTTAGTGTCGTAAAGCAATATATCAGTCTGTTAGTGGAAATCTGGGCCCAGGGTTTGTCATGTCAGCGGGGTGAGATTTTGCAGTCTCCAGGGTGTCAAGAGCTGGACATCGAAATAAATATTTGAGTTTAACGCAGGAGACTGCAGTGTGGAGATCTGCATCCGGCTATACGCTTTAAGAAAGTGGCACAGTCCTCCATACGTTTCTCCTATCCAGTCCTTAAATCTGCCAGTCAGTTTTCTCATCTGTTTTCCTCCCTAACCGAAGCCAGCTGTTTATCTTCCATACTGTCTGCAATCTTTTCCTTGGCAGGCATGGCAAAAAATTTTAACAAGCCATGGTCTTGCAGTGTTGTGCTCCAGAAAGTGACGTTTTCAAAAAACACTAATAACATCAAGAAATTAGATTCAGTCACATGTTGTGGTCTGGTCCCAGAATGTAAGACGAATGGCATGTCAATGTTTAGCTTTGCGTCCTGACTCTGCTTTCTCTCTGATCTTTTACGATCGGCTTCCCTGCTCAAGCTTTCTCTTTGCTCTCGCTCCCTGTACCATCGCGCTTCCTCACACACATTGTCCAGGTTTGGATTAGGAACTGGAGAGTGACTATAAATGTGATTAATGGCGCTAGTGTTGGGATCGTACGCCAGCTGTTCTCCTCGCATAAACTCATCTTACGGACTAGTTTGCCCTCGTCCGGTCTCCATGGGACCTTCATTCTGACATGTCGAGTCGAATATGGTTTAAAAGGCTGCGAGATGCCGGATCGTGGAAGGCGGGGGAGGTCGGGAGATGTCTCCCGCTGACAATCAGATCCTTGATTGGTTGGAATGTTTTCTGTAAAATGGTTGACTTCCATTCGGGGGCATGGGGTTTCCACTGGAGCACAGGTGGAGCCGGCGGAGAATATGGATATTACAATGTTTTTCATTCTTGGATTTATTCGCATGTCATATAAATCGTTTGTGATCCTTTCTGGTTATGGTCTGACCGCTTTTGATAAATAGTTCTCTTTCTTTTTGTGCTCTGTTGCAGGCCCCATGACATCATGCTCCAGTATCATTCCCCTCCCTCCCTAGCCCTCTCTCTATTCCTCTCCCTCCTTCTCAGCTTCGTCCCTCAGTCTTTCCTAATACCACCTCTTTTTCAAGCCCCTCTTCGCTGGAGCTCTCCCCATGACCCCTGCTACCACCTGGACGGACAGCCACGCCACTGCCTGTCTGACTTCATCAACGCCGCCTACGGGGTGCCTGTACGGGCCGAGGATTTGCTTCGGGGGACGGAGAGAAACATCAGCACCCTGACTGACCTCCATAACCCCCATAACCTGACCTGCTGGACAGCTTCAGAGGGTTCTGACTCTGGGGAATGGATCTTCACCGTTCCCCTCGGCAGGCGCTTTGAAGTGACGTATATAAGCTTACAGTTCTGCAAGCAAGTGGAGCCCGCTGACCCTTTCTCCATCTCCATCTTAAAATCGATGGACTATGGTCGCACCTGGCGCCCCCTGCAATTCTACTCCAGTGACTGCATGGGGAGATTCGGCCTTCCCGCCCAGTCTGTCGCTCTTAGCAAACACCAAGAGACAGAGTCACTATGCTCAGATCCAAGGCCTTTCCAGAAACACCGTGGTGGAGTGGTTTTGGCCTTTTCCACCCTGGATGGACGACCTTCCTCCGGTGATTTCGAATACAGTCCTGGCCTTCAGGACTGGGTGACTGCCACCGACATCAGGATAGTGTTCCATCAATCACAAGGTAAAACTCCAACACAAGAGAAGAAGGCAGGTGAAAAGGGCGGCGCTCTGAAATGGACACGAGGGTCTAATGGTGAAGTCACCCAAGATCAGAGAGTGGAGAGCGTTTGGAGTAAGATTGCAGAAACAAGAGGACACAGGAAAGGTGAAATAAGACGAAATCGCAACAAGAGTTCCACGCAGGAAAGCGGACACAACGTCACCCGCAAACAGATCGACTCTCAAGATGGCAGAGGCAAACTGCGAGGGCGTAGAAAACACGCCACCCATTGGAAGCCATGCCAAGATGGCTTGTGTGATTGGAGAGAAAGCGAGACCAGGGGCTCTAGAAGGAAGGAGTTGAGGAAGCGAAGAAACAATGCATTAAGTGAAGGCACTCGTTCCAGATCGAGGAATCAGGCAATCATTCACCTTTCTCCGCCCACCGTCATGGCTCCGCCCCCACTTCCTCTAGCTCTCTCCGATATCCAGGTGGGCGGCAGGTGCAAATGTAATGGCCACGCCTCTCGCTGCCGGCGGGACGACCAGGGTCGGTCGGTATGTCAATGTGAACATCACACAGCCGGTCCCGACTGTGACGTGTGTGAACCGTTCTATTATGATCGCCCATGGCAACGGGCCACGCCCACCCAGCCACACCCGTGCGTCCGTGAGTTATGATTGTTGTGTGTGGGTATGTGTATGTGTGTTTTGTCTGCATGATATGATTTGGATTTTGTCTTTGGTTTGTTAAAGTCACCCAAAATCCAGATCCAAATTCAGGAATGGGCTAAAATTCCTCCAAGTCGGTGTGCAGGACTGATCAACAGCTACAGGAAACGTTTAGCTGCAGTTATTGCTGCACAGGGGGGTCACACCAGATACTGAAAGCAGAGGTTCACATACTTTTGCCACTCACTAATATGTAATATTGGATCATTTTCCTCAATAAATAAATGACCAAGTATAATATTTTTGTCTCATTTATTTAACTGGGTTCTCTTTATCTACTCTTAGGACGTGTGTGAAAATCTGATGATGTTTTAGGTCATATTTATGCAGAAATATATAAAAAATTCTAAAGGGTTCACAAACTTTCAAGCACCATTGCAATCAGAAGTCACCACAAAGTCAACTGTATATCGCCAACAACATCAATTCTATCCATTTTTTAAATTAAATGTTTATTAGTCTTTTTTTATATAATCAATATAATCATTAGTTTTTTCAACATCATTTCCTTTTTCTCTTTTAAACTCTCTCTCTCTCTCTCTCTCTCTCTCTCTCTCTCTCTCTCTCTCTCTCTCTCTCTCTCTCTGTTAGCATGTGAGTGCAATGGTCACTCAACGAAGTGCAAGTTCAGTATGGCAGTGTTTCAGCAGTCAGGCCGGGTCAGTGGAGGAGTGTGTCTGAAGTGCAGGCACCACACAGCTGGACGCCACTGTCAGCTCTGTCAGAATGGATACACCCGCGACCACAGCAAGCCCCTCAACCATCGCAAGGCCTGCCAATGTTAGTATGTGTGTATATGTGCATGTGTGAACTGGTGCAAAAAAAATCCATCCTTCTCACTTTTAAACGCGACACTTTGCATTTGGTTATGATGTTTGCAGACGACATTGTGATCTGTAGTGAGAACAGGGAACAGGTAGAAGAGAACTTGGAGAGGTGTAGTAGGTGTAGAACTTGTAGTTAGACAGAATACATGTGTGTAAATGAAAGGGAGGCAGGTGGAACAGTCAGGCTACAGGGATCAGTGGTCACAAAGGTCCAGGAGTTCAGGTACTTGGGATCAACTCTCCAAGGAAATGGGGAGTGTGGAAAGGAGGTAAAGAAGAGAGTACAGGCAGGATGGAGTGGGTGGAGAAGAGTGTCAGGAGTGCTGTGTGACAAAAGGGTCGCAGCAAAAGTGAAAGGAAAGATTTATAAGAGAGTAGTGAGACCAGCCTTGTTGTATGGCTTAGAGACAGTGGCACTGACAAAGAGACAGGAAGCAGA
>JAJAGP010000497.1:187756-207756 GCA_025084515.1 Ancistrus triradiatus
TGGTTTGGACATGTGCAGAGGAGGGATAGTGGATATATTGGTAGGAGGATGTGGGCGATGGAGCTGCCAGGCAAGAGACGGAGAGGAAGACCAAAGAGGAGTTATATGGTTGTGGTAAATGAAGATATGCAGGGAGTTGGGGTGAGAGTAGAGGACGTGGAGGACAGGGTGAGGTGGAAACGTTTAACTCGCTGTGGTGACCCCTGATAAAGGGAGAAGCCGAAAGAAGAAGAAGAAGAAGACTTTGCATTTGGTGTGTGTTGGGGCCTTGTGTTGATCATCAGTGTGTGTGGACAGAGAAAGGGTGAGAGTTTGAGTCTATGTTATGGCTACATGGTGATTGGTGGAATGTGTGACATTTGGCCTTTGCGCTCGTGTTCTTTTACATATGGACGCTTTCAAATCGAAAATAACTCTACCTCACGCTGTGTGTGGCCTTTATGTGAATGTGTCACAATGCAGAAGATATCATTTTGAAGGAGTTTATATTATTAAAGAAAGGCTCAATAACTGTCAGGCAGAAGTCTGATATTTGATGGAATTCTCCCATTCTGGGAACTGATAATAAAATATACAGAGCCTGCAGAAAATCAGCATACTCTGTCAAAACACTTGGTGTTTCCTCTCACATTACAACCTGAAAATGAAAAGAAATGAAAGGGAACTTTTTTCCAGCTGTATTTACACATTATAGCCCTCAACATCAAAGCGTAAAAACAATTTTAAAATCGGATCACTTATTCAAATATAATTAGTAAAATATCTGGTTTGGATACATGACCAGCCTCTTTAGTGTACCGGTAACCATTGTAAACCTGATCAGGTACAACCAGATCACACGCCAGGATCAACATCTGACATCAAAATTAGTAGTGCAAAGCTCCTGGATAAAGTTCTGAAAATGCACAAGTTAGGAGACCTGAAAAGGAGGAACACATGATCTCAGGCGGCACTGCATCAAGAACCGTCCTTCATCAATAGCTGATAGAACCACATGGGCAAGGGATTACTTCGGCTTTATCAAGCTCTACAATACGGAGTTACAGTGGTGCTTGAAAGTTTGTGAACCCTTTAGAATTTTCTATATTTCTGCATAAATATGACCTCAAACATCATCAGATTTTCACACAAGCTCTCTAGAGAACCCAGTTAAACAAATGAGACAAAAATATTATACTTGGTCATTTAACTGCTAATCCTAGAGGTTCACATACTTTTTCCACTCACTAATAAGTAATATTGGATCATTTTCCGCAATAAATAAATGACCAAGTATAATATTTTTGTCTTATTTGTTTAACTGGGTTCTCTTTATCTACTTTTAGGACTTGTGTGAAAATCTGATGATGTTTTATTTCATATTTATGCAGAAAAAATTTTAATTCTAAAGGGTTCACAAACCTTCAAGCACTGCTGTACATTCACAAATGGCACTTAAAACTTTACTGTGCAAAAAGGAAGCCTTACGTTAACTTTTTAAAATATTTTTTCATTTGAGGCTGTATTTTCTATAGGCATTCAAAGACCTCTACTTGCACAAGAAAGCCTGTGATATGAGCAATACATTCAAGTGACCGAAAAGACCTACATATTTAAAAATCAGGACTGGAATTTGTACAAACGGGCACTGAATCAGATTTATTTTAATTGTGTTGCTGATTGGACTGGCCTAAATATATTAATCTGGAAAAGATGGTTGAAGTTTATTAGAATGAGAGTGCAAGTTGAGATAGAGCAGAGCTCCTTGCTTATGCCTACAGTTCCTGCTTTTTATAGCCACTTTTGTTCCTTCAGTGTTTATATTGCGCTGTTTCTTTAGACTATTCCCACCATTTTTATTATGGTTTTTCTCCATCGCACCTCGAAGCCTCTTCCCTTCTTGAAAATGAGAAAGGAATCTTATTACTAATTGCAGGTCACTTCTCAGGTCACCTTAAATACCACAGACTCACACGTGTCATTAATCACACATCTGCTCTGCATGCGAATGTGTGTTTTTAGGTGCGGTTATTTAGGTATTGCTGCTCTGATCTCCCCTCCATTCCCTCTTCCTGTTCTCCAGCGTGTCAGTGCCATCGACTGGGTGCAGTGGGCCACTGGTGTAATCAGTCCACAGGTCAGTGTCTGTGCAAGGAGGGAGTGACGGGACCAAGGTGTAACCGCTGTGCTCCAGGATACAAACAAAGCCACTCAGCCCTCCGGCCCTGCATCCGTGAGTAACTCGGAAAACAACCGAGCTAAGACACGTTTAGAGTCAGTGTCCTCCTGTTAACTAAGCCACACATCATACAACAGATACCAGTCTCAAAGGATGGATAAATTGGGGGATCTTCTGTAGGGTGCCAACCATGTGGGAACATTTCCTTTGATGTACAGTTGTAAAACATAATCAGTGAGCCATTACAAGGACTGTAAAAGGATCTGATCTTCACCCAAGTCATATTAATGGAAAAACAAAAAAATATAGTTTATGTCTTTATGCAATAATTGGCTTTTAAAACAAATCAGCTGTTCAAACCATTGGGTTGAGATATGTCAGATGTGTGGTTTGTAGAAGTGTCCTGCCCTAAACAAGCCCAGAAATGTTCAGCCTGTGTCTCATCAGTCCATACAGCATTCACCCAATTTTGGCATGAAAAAATAAACATCATACAGAAACGCTTTTAAACGAGCAAAATTAACCTTAGCTCTTTTGAAAATAGCTATTTCCTTTGGCCAGCCATATGTTGCTTAACTCCTTAGTGCTTAAATCTCACCAGTTCGTATCTACTCTCCTAGCTAAATAGCAAACTACAACCCCAAATCAGAAAAGTTAGGACAGAAAATAAGAAAATAAAAACCAAAAAACAGTGTCTTACACATAATGAGGTAAAAAACTAAATAATGATATAATTTCAGATTGGGAGGGATTTGCATATTTCTCCCTCTACAGTCCATAATATTATTATTTAATTATTATGATTATAATTAATTCAAAGAATCTGTGATCTCCGATCCCAAGAACCGTCATTCATCAATAGCTGATAGAACCACATGGGCAAGGGATTACTTTATCAAACCTTTATCAAGCTCTGCAATACAGAGTTACATTCACAAATGCCACTTAAAACGTTACTGTGCGTAAAGAAGCCTTATATTAACCATGTCCAGAAGCAGCCTCGACTGCTCTGGACTTTGAAGCATCTGGGATGAAACATCACACAGTGGAAACATGTATCGTGGTCAGAGGAATCAGTATTCCAGGTCTACTCTGGACCAAAGACGAAAAGGACTATCCAGACTATTATCAGGAACAAGTCCAAAAGTCAGGCTCTGTCATGGTATGGGGTCGGGTCAGGGCCCTTGGTAAAGGTCATTTACCCTTCTGTGATGCAGCATTAATGCAGAAAAGTACACTGAGATTTTAGAACAACATAAGCTGCCTTCAAGGCGACATCTTTATCAGGGACATCCACGCATTTTTCAACAAGACAATGCAAAACCACATGCTGCACACAATACAAAGGCATGAAGAAGGTAGAGATACTGGATTCCCCCGCCAGTCAAAGTCAAAGAAAATGTAAGAAATACTGCTTACTTTAATTTGCATTTTCCATACTGTCCCGACTTGTGATTTGATTTTTCTGATTTGGGGTTGTATGTTGTAAGTCTATTTTGCCTAATGGCCAAATAATAAGCCTCATAATTACACAAACAATTGCAACTCACTCCCTGAACTCCTGTTATCTGTTTTCCTGCTGTAACATATGACATATTTTAATCCTCTGAACTGATGATCAAGAAAATAACAGAAGTAGATGTACTCTGTCATCTAACCCCTACCTACACCCTCAGCTTTCATTTTATTCAGTAGTTAATTATGAAGAAATTGTTCTTTATTTTATATTGTAGCATTGAACTCCAGGAGATATAGCTAAGAGACAGTAAAGAACCTTATTGTGATCATTAGTGTTAAAGAATCCACAGAAAACAGGCAGGCATCCAGGCCAATCAGAAACCCACTATATTACACTGATAGTATTTGTAATATACAAACTTGTGTTATTCATCATTCAGACCATTTTCTGCAATATGATATATATAACATGGGCGTTCAATGGCACTCTGATCAACATATGGCAAAGGAATGCCATGCTTTCCACCCAGTCAGCAGTGCCAGTTATTCCCTCTGAGACTGCATTGTCAGGATTCAAACTCTCAATCTCCTGACTTTACCACTGAGCCACTTGGGAGCCCAGGAACAGCAGTTATTATCAGCTGGCTCATGCCATCACCTTGTTTCAGTGACGTGTCGTGCTGACATTGACTCCTCTTGGCTCATTAAGATAAATTGCTTAATCCATACTGTGAGCACCATATCCATGGCCTGTCTTTGTTGGGTTTGTCATTGTGGGATATCTGAGAATCCCAAACAAGTTTCCCGCCATTCCTGTGATTCCAGCCAAGTCTCTGAACCCTGAACGCATTGTGTTCATATGATCGAGTTCCTCTCCACCTGGTAATAAGCTTGTAGTGGATTTACAAATGCTTTATTCTTCATGACGCTGGCTGCTCACGGCACAGAAAGTGATAATCTTCATACGTCGCTCGGTTTCAATCTCAGCCAAATCTGATCCGGGGGGTCGGCTACACTTTAAATCTTCGCTCAGGTGACATATACAGGAGGCACCTGTTGCAGCACTCAAGCCAGCAACCAGAGTCGCTCATAATTCTTCACGAATAAGGGCTCAGTGAAAGACAAGCTTGTTTGTTGTTTTACTGGGCATGGCCTGACTCGGATATTTTTAACCAACCAGAGATCCCTACCACTAAAGACCGGGCTGGGGCTAAAAACAAAACCTACACCCGAGAGTCGTTTGCATAGAACAGGAAACGGCCTCTGCCATCCGATGAAGAAATTTGATCTGAACTGTATTATTAGTGCGACACCCGCTGAACTGTGGGGGGTCTTCATTTTGCATAAAAGCCGGAGAAGCATCTATAAATGTGGCGACTATTTACAGGATAGAGAATGTAAATCAAAGTATGAAGTATTTTACCAAGCCTGATTGCCCCAATAACCAAAACCTAGAGTCCTGCTGGGGTACTGTCCTGCATATGAAACCCGAAGAAGCAACACAGTAGCTTCACACTGCATGGACCACTTTTTAAAGTTCAGGGTTTGGAACCCCTGATGACATGATGTACAGTATAGGTGACCAGAGCTGATTACAGTATGGGGGCTAATGGGAGATAAGGTGTCACTGCCCCAGTTGTGTCAGAGCTACAGGCAAAATATGTGATATATGGTTGGTCCAGACCTGCAGATCTTTCGTGGCTAAAATAAGTGTGTATACGTAAGAAAAAGATGGATAGTAAGGGCAAGACTGTGCTTAAACAGTCATACTAATCACTAGCACACATTCCACATGCGTTGAGAGACACATGGCACAACATATCTTCACTCTGGCATCTATGCGAAGACACACGCACACACGATCAGTATGCACTAATGAGCCTCCACTGGAATTAGAGAGCTCAACCACACAGCCGAGGCGTGAAAGGCTGAAAGACTGAATCAAAGACACACAAATAAACTTGTCAGTGCTTGCTATAATGAGCTCCTGTCTCTCATCAGGCGTCCCAGAGGTCGCCGCACCAACCCCGGTGTACCAGCCCCAATACAGCATAGGTGAGTTCATTTGGTGGCTAGCTATCTTGCTGGAAAATATGTTTTGTGACTTTCGTGTTCCAGTTATTGCGTTTCGGAGACGTCAAGTATTGTTATCCAATGCCACCTTGTGGACTGTCAGTGTATTGTGATTAATGGGTTTACAGGTAGCAACCGCAAGTAAATATAAAGAGTATTTCACAAGAAAATTGCGTGCAGACGATACGTAAATACGTCAGAGATACCGCAGAGAGTGAAAGCCTAAATTTGTTATACACACGCTATACCAATCAAGTATAGAAAATACAGCAATGTGCTGTTACGACCCTGTGTATGGGAAAGCTGTAACACTTAAGAGCATGGAATGAGTGACCTGATACTTTTGTTCGAAGGAATTCAAAAATGCATCGATAGACAGTATTACGACCAACACTGAAGATCAGCAAGATGAAACGGAGACTCAACAAGTGAATGTGAATCGGTTTTTATAGTTATAGGTTATGGAAAATATACAGGTGATGGGGAGAGTAAAAAGGAGTACTACTTACAATAGGACAGGCACATACACTTACGAGCAGCGATAAATCATACACACAAACACGAGTAACTTACACAAAAAGTCATTAAACTCATCAGCCGAGACAGAACAGTCTCTAGTCCAAATGTGAGCTAACGAGCAAGCGAGCACACAACCCATAAAGTAGATGGACTCCTGCTCTTAAACTACCGCCTCTGCTCGTGAATCCACAGCATTGATTGGCTGTTTACAGACAGAGTTAAAAGACAGACTTTTTTTTACTATTATTATTTATTAGAATTGTTAAGACCCCAGTTGTTTAAATGAATGGACATTGATTGGATGGTTGTTAAACGGCGCTTATGGCGGCACGGTGGTGCAGTGGTTAGCACTGTCACCGGTTCGATCCCGACCCTGGGCTCCGCCTGTGTGGAGTTTGCATGTTCTTCCCGTGTTCGTGTTGGCTTTCCTCCCACATTCCAAAGACATATGTTAGGCTAATTGGTGTTTCCAAAGTGCCCCTTAGAGTGTGAATGTGTGTATGAGTGTGTGTGCCCTATGATGGATTGGCGCTCTGTCTTGAATGGTTTTTGCCTGTGTTGCTGGCTAGGCACCGGCTCTCCCACAACCCTGACTAGGAAGCCCCTTTTATTTCTATAAAAGGTTGTATGTACTGTTAACCCTAAGGAGCAAGTGATCCTCTTTTTAAGGACCCGATACAACCTAGAGTGTTCTGTGGTGACACCGACGGTCAGAAAGTATGTTGGATTCCTTTAATGTTCACGGATCAACTTGTGGTCATAGCTGATTCGGTGGTATGTCATTCACTTCTCCTGCAGTAAATCCCTAAATCTCTCTCTGTCATTCCTCTGTCAGCGGAGGAGTGCCTGTCTTACTGCCAGCCTTCTCAAGCCAAGGTCAAAATGAATCTAGAGACCTTCTGCCTCAAGGACTATGGTAAGTCAGTGAATCTGCAATAATGGAAAGCAAATCGTTTGGGGAGATGAATTGGTTTTGTAAGGTACATCTATGGAAGCAAAACACAATAGATGTAACATTCAATAGAATAAAACTATACCTAAATCCTAGTATTTCTGTAGATAATTTTGAATGAACAAACAGATGGAAAGAATACAGAGAATACTCTAAACATACTTATATGAAGTACTGCACTGGCTGAATTACTCATTTGGATGGCCGATTGGACTAAGGCTTTGGAGATACTGTGGGGAAATCCTGCACCAGTATGTCTATAAAAACTGAATTCAAAAATATTATTTTTATTCCTTCTTTAGCAGTGTTACTTTTAAAGGTTCGATTATGTCTAAAGCATTTTTGGCCTCCTACAAACTCAGCCAGTATTGTCTGGAAGGCAGGGAGTCACATGAGCGCTGGGAAATGTAGTGAGGAAAAGCTATTATTCAATAAATGACATGAGATATTCAACACATTATTATAAAATAAAGCTTTGCGTTAATGATTTTGCCCAAGTGTAATTTAATGTAAGTTTTAAGCATGCTTAAGGTAGGCTACGCTGTGATATATACAGTATATATTAAACTCCTCAGTTACTTTATATTCAACCTATTGTAAATCGGGGAGCACCTGTATTCTGTACACAGAACTATATTAATGAACGCTCTCTCACTCTTTCAGTGCTAAAGGTACAGGTTAAGGCTAAGGAGCGCTCCGGTCCTTGGTGGCAGATCTCCTTGTTGGTGCAGTCCGTGTTTCGGGTTGGGTCGTCTCCAGTTAAGAGAGGTCCACAGTCCCTTTGGGTTCCCGATCGTGATCTGAGTTGTGGTTGCCCCTCCCTCCAAGTGGGCCGGACCTTCCTCTTGATTGGTGCAGAGGAGAACCGGAGGGGCTGGGCCCCCGGAGAGAGGCGGCTGGTTGCCGATCGCTCCACGATGGCCCTACAGTGGCGAGAACACTGGAATCCCAAACTGAGAGGATTTAGAGGCCAGGATAACAAGGGGAAGTGCCCTCCAAGCACAAAGTCAATAACAGAGACACACACTCACTTACAAACACATGATGAGCACATCCCACCACAAGTGGAGAAACCCCAGCATGAGATGCTTCCCTTGCCAAAGTCCAAAGAAACTGTGCACAACAATGCTTCCAACACAGACGGGGGTATCACAGATACACATGACCCACAAAGACGAGAAGAACTTGAGCAAGACGGAGGCAGATTCTCCAATGGATATGCCCAGAATCCTTTGCAGGAGACACAGCCTCCTCCATCAGATGCCTCTCCGACGACAAGTCCACCCAATATGCATCATTCAACAGCGCTTCCCACATGGTCGCCAGTTCCATCTGTCACAAACTGACTGAAAGAATACATTCAAGAGATACATATAAAGAGAAAATAACTTTCTAATGGCAAGGAGAGCAACAAGAGCAGAGCGTCTGAGTTGTTTACCTTTCTGAATGTACTTTCTAATGAACACAGTGTTTTTCTCTTCAGCTCTAGTGGAGAGACAAATCAAATGCACAAAGGCTATATTAAGGTTCAAATGCACAGAATCGCACTGTACAATTGTAAATAACAATGTACTCACCTTCAGGTACTGTTTCCTCTTGGTGAGAATTGCAGTGGGTCAGGAAACACTGGGTTCGAAGCGGTAATGCATCCAGGTCAGGGTGCCAGCCAAAACAGGGTATTCACTCATCACACTCACACCTAGAGGACAATTTAGACTTACCAATCCTGCTTGCTTATGGGAGTTTGTTTGTGGAGGAAATTCACACGAAGCACAGAAAGAAACTCCAAACAAACAGCAACCAGAGGCAGAGGTCGAACCCAGATTACTAGAGCTGTGCAGAAACCACATTACTTGCTGTGGCACTGTGCCACCCTAATCAAAGATATATCTAATAACAGGCAGAATGATTATTGCTTCTGGTGGTGGCCCAGTGAAGAGCCAATTAGCACCAAAAAGTGTGGAAAACAATTGAAGAAACAGGCTTATTTCAGTAAAATAAATAATATGGTTGATTTATTGAGAGCTATTGGTCTTGCAAGTCTGGGTAATACGGCATGTGAGGACATTTTATTTTCAGTATACCTTTTCTATATAAGGTTTTAAAAATAATATGTTGCCAAAAGTTTTGCCATTACATATATTTACTATTATAAAGAAAAATGCAGATATGAAAACTGGTTACAATGTAAATCCCATAACTGTACTTGAAGTACATTAATAGTGGAGCTGGTCTGTGTTACAGCAGTCCTGACGACGTTCTCAGCATTGGAATCTGATGTATCTCCTCCCATATGAACTTCAAACACAGCTTCGAACCCTTGTCGAGCTTTAACTCCTTATACTCTCGTGACTTCCCTACATCGACTTTCATACGTTCATATCTGTGTGTTTTCCTTTCTCTTCCACAGACACACATACACAATCAAACCATTTACCGGCAGCATCTCATACAAAGAAACCACACTGATGCTGGCTTTTGGCTTTTTGCCTGCTGATAATGACTATGTGCATCCTGTTAGCGCTGAATGAGTTAACCCATGTCACCTTTCTGTGGCTTCTGGGAATTGTAGTTCGCAGGCCTTCCTTCTTAGACAGTGCAGAGTGATCTGCAGCCCTCTGGTGAAGCCTACAGATGCTCCTAGCACTGTAACACCTCCCAGTAGAAGTGATGGTTTTGTACATATTTACCTTAATACTATCTTAATGGCAGGGGTTTAAATATATTATAACAAAATCCTTGTAAATATTCTAAAGTCAGAAAACTAAAACCAATATATGTGTTTTCTGAGTCTGCAGAAGGGCCTGATGAAACAATTAGTGTTAAACTACCTATATTTTACGACTGTCAGATATTCAGTCAGCAGACGTATTTTCATAGATGTGAGATGAAAAAAGGTTTATTCACTTGTGTACTCCAGTGTAAACTGCAACTGCAAAAAGTGCCTTTGTTGTTCTGCCTTGTTTCAAATCTTATTAACTGTGAATTAACTGCATTGCTTGGCTGATCTGCTTTATAGTGTCTATGTGCCTGACGATGGAAAATTATTTATTGTGGCTTTTCCCAAATACACTAATATCCTTAATAAAAAGTGTGTATTGTCAATTTAATTCATATCAACAAATGTTACACAGGAGTAACTTACAGACTTTTGATATGTTTGTATAATCAAAAAAGGCTATACTAGTGTCTTTAAGAATTTGTGCTGTAAAGTGACATTTGGAAGTGTGACAGAAAAGTAATGTAAATTGTAACTTAATTGTATATAACATCTTAAATATATACCATCTTGGAAATTTTTTGTTCTTCTTTTGGTTCATTTTCTACTGAGGTATCAGCCATTTTAGAACAGAACAGAGTAGCATGTTCACTGTCCATATATGCAAGTACACTGAAATTTCACATGGCACCCGTTAGAATTTTCTATATTTCTGCATAAATATGACCTAAAACATCAGATTTTCACACAAGTCCTAAAAGTAGATAAAGAGAACCCAGTTATACAAATGAGACAAAAATATTATACTTGGTCATTTATTTATTGAGGAAAATTATACAATATTACATATTAGTGAGTGGCAAAAGTATGTGACCCTTTGCTTTCAGTATCTGGTGTGACCCCCTGTGCAGCAATAACTGCAACTAAACGTTTCCTGCAACTTTTGATCAGTCCTGCACACCGGCTTGGAGGAATTTTAGCCCATTTCTCCGTGGGATGTTGGTGGGTTTCCTCACATTAGCTGCTTGCTTCAGGTCCTTCCACAGCATTTCCATTGGATTAAGGTCAGGACCTTGGAGATTCCAAAACATGAACTTTATTCTTCTGTAACCATTCTTTGGTAGAACGGCTTGTGTGCTTAGGGTCGCTGTCTTGCTGCATGACCCACCTTCTCTTGAGATTCAGTTCATGGACAGATGTCCTGATATTTTCCTTTAGAATTCTCTGATATCATTCAGAATTCATTGTTCCATCAATGATGGCAAGCCATCCTGCCCAGGTGCAGCAAAACAGGCCCAAACCATGATACTACCACCACCATGTTTCACAGATGGGATAAGGTTCTTATGCTGGAATGCAGTGTTTTCCTTTCTCCAAACATAACGCTTTTCTTTTAAACCAAAAAGTTCTATTTTGGTCTCATCCATCCACAAAACATTCTTCCAGCCTTCTGGCTTGTCCACGTGATCTTTAGCAAACTGCAGACGAGCAGCAATGTTCTTTTTGGAGAGCAGTGGCTTTCTCCTTGCAACCCTGCCATGCACACCATTGTTGTTCAGTGTTTTCTGATGGGGGACTCATGAACATTAATATTAGCCAATGTGAGAGAGGCCTTCAGTTGCTTAGGCGTTACCCTGGGGTCCTTTGTGACCTCACCAACTATTACACACCTTGCTCTTGGAGTGATCTTTGTTGGTCGACCACTCCTGGGGAGGGTAACAATGGTCTTGAATTCCCTCCATTTGTACACAATCTGTCTGACTGTGGATTTTTTCTGAGGTCCTCGGAAATCTCCTTCGTTCGTGCCATAAGCGGACTACAAACTCTTGGCAGAGAAAATTGGGACACCTAAAACTGTGTCTGCAACACGGACTGTAACACGGTATCTATTTATGCGAGCATTTAAGGCAAAGTAAATCAATATTTATGACAATAAATTAAACAGAAAACATTTAAACAAAACAACAAGGTATGACATAAATAATATTTACAGCAGTAAAACATAGATGCTAAACATTTATAGTTTATGGCTTTATTTCTGGAGTTTTCTGTTTTTGGGGTTATATCTGGTGTTAAAACACAGGTTTTTATTTCCTATTACATTTTGTTATATTTGTTAAAACCTCGGTTGTTAGAGCGAAGTGTTTATTTTGATCTTTTGATGAAGTAAGGGCTTTTTAACGACCATCCAATCAGCGATTGTTAAACAGCGCTTATATTATCAAAACATCAAAATGCATTCAATGGAATACCTTTCATTATTAGACAATTTTGGACGATAGATTATGAACCCTTATTGAGCCTTAAGACTGTACAATGTGCCAAGACTCATTTACGTATAACTTATGTAACACACTGCTTACCAAACATCGTATTAAAACGCAGGAACATCTTTTTTGTGCTGTTTATATTAAATGGCTGGAGCCCACACCACAGCAGTGGCACAGATGAACGTGTTGTGTGAGCAAGAGGAAAAAAACCTGATGAACCTCGTGTATTTGGAAGCACCTGTTTGTATTCTGTCTGGTACATGGATTTCACAGGACTTGAAATTAAAGCTCTTTGCTGCTGGCACTACTCACAAGGGTCGACTCAAATATTCCTCACATACATGCATGTTTTAACTCCGACATGTTTGGTATTTTCTCCAAGAGCCAGCTGTGCGTATCATATTACATATACTTTCCACCAACTGCACCACTGAACATATAGTCAAACATCATCAGTTCCGGCGCCTCAGAGGTCTGTGTTTTGCATTTGAACAAGCTTGGGTGTGCTGCTACAGACAAACGTAAATTTCGGATTACTGGCACCTACTTATGCACACCCACTGGGTGGATATGACCGGGATAAACACCATGCTCTGAGCTCCAACTTTATTGCCTTGGCAAGAAGAATTTTAGAGGACCAAAAGCCTCCAGTGCCCTCCAGCAAACACTCCTATAACCCATTCTATCTTTTTTCCCTCTCTTTGGTCAGAACAAAGTGACAGCATGAGTTATGAAAGCTTTCCCATATTATTTCAAAAACACACACTCTTTCCCAAAGAGCCTCTCTGCTGTCCTCACACACATGTGGGTGCGAGGAACCAGATACACACACGGCTTCTGTTAACCCGAGAGCAAGGGGGTCAATCCACTTGATCCCGAGCATGAATACCTCTCATACGAACCCACTGCATCCATAGCAACAGGACACCCCCCACTGAGCTCCATATTAATGCCAGTAACCGCAGTGCCATCTGTGGTTCACCATGTTATACTGTACATATCCCGTGTTCACAACAGTCAATGGTGCAACAGTTAAATGAATACTCATGCACATGTTAAAGCACTAAAAATGGAATACAGGATATTAAATGTACCTACAAGCAGTGTTCCTTACATTTACTTTGACTTTTATTACGTTGCAGACGTGTGAACCCGAGATATTTCGTCCATTCTTGCATTTCAGGCCTGCAACAATTTCCAGATATTGTTGGGACAGGGTAATCTGGGGGTGGTCATGAGAATGAGGTACAGTGGTGCTTGAAAGTTTGTGAACCCTTTAAATTGTCTATATTTCTGCATAAATATGAGCTAAAACATCATCAGATTTTCACACAAGTCCTAAAAGTAGATAAAGAGAACCCAGTTAAACAAATGAGACAAAAATATTATACTTGGTCATTTATTTATGGAAGAAAATGATCCAATATTACATATTAGTGAGTGGCAAAAGTATGTGAGCCTTTGCTTTCAGTATCTGGTGTGACCCCCCTGTGCAGCAATAACTGCAGCTAAACGTTTCCTGTAACTGTTGATCAGTCCTGCACACCGGCTTGGAGGAATTTTAGACCATTCCTCCGTACAGAACAGCTTCAGCTCTGGCAAATCACATCGCCAGCAGCAGGTTTGCAGTCACTGTACCAGTCTGTGATGGTGAAGCAGGAGCTTAATCCTCTCTTTTTACTAGTTAATCTACGTTCCAATCCTCACCTATGGCCAAGAGATTTGGGTAGCGGTAAGGTCGCAGGTACAAGTGGTAGAATTGAGGTTCTTATGCTGGGTTGCTGAGCTTACTCTCGATGAGTGAGAAGATCCTCAGTCCGGGGGATCCTTGGAGTAGAGGAGCTGCTTCTTCAGATCTAAAGGAGCCGATAGAGGTGGTTTGGACATCTTGCAAGGATGTATCCTGGTTGGCTACTGTTGGAACTGGTCCAGACACATCCCTCTGTACAGAGTCCTCAAAGCTCACCCGGGAAGTGCTGGAGGGATTATATCAGGATTTGGGAACATCTGGGGATAGAAGAGAGGACCTTCTCAGCCTGTTGCCACTGCAACTCATGCCAGGAAAAGGTGATTGGAAACTGAGACTGAGACACATACTGTACATCCATCCTCAAGAAGGTCAGGTTCCTTTTTGAATCTTGGTCCTCCCAAGGTTCCTTTCTCATTATATTTAAGAAGCTATGCTTTGCCTTTATTGCCCTAAATTTCATTAAAGCTGTGGGCTTAATTGTTTGTACTCGCATGGGTTTACTCCAGGTACTCCAGTTTTCTCTCACAGTCCAAAACATGCATGTTAGGTTAATTGAGTCTGCTAAACTGGCATTGACTTGAGCGTATATATGATTAGTCTTCATGTAACCTTATGTGTGTCACTGAAATGGCCACTGATGCTGATAGCAATGTTAAATAAACCATTCATTTGTGTGATGGAAATGACCACAACATTATATCGAATACCGGCATTCTCACTTGTGTCTGGAGTCCATGTGTGTCAGCCAGCATTCTTTCAGAAAAGAGTAGCCAGGTCTAATTTCATGAGATAAAATTTCATGAGGTTTCTCTATCTACTGCCATCTAATCTCTTTTCCAACTGTAACTCACCAGGAGCTTATGAAGGTAAAACCTGGTTTATAAGAAAAGCTTTGGGCTACCATTTCTCTTTTTTAGTCTCGTGTGGTAATGTTGCCCACTGCGTAGTTCCAGTTAAGACAGAGGAACCTTATAATAGTCAGTGCTTGAGGGGCAGACTGCTGATTAACTATACAGACGCTAATCTGACATCCTTTGTTACCATGACGATGTTTGAGTTGTGTTTCGGAGCACATCTGACACCAGAGGACTTTCCCCATCTCGGGTACATTGGAATTCTGGATGCAGGACAACTTTTTTTCCCAAAGAGTCTGGATTATGGATCAAAGGCAGAACTGGAGAAAGACAAAGTGGGTAGCTTTGCCTAACCAGGTGGTGTGGGCAGGGTGAAAACAAACACCCAGCTGTGTGGGTAAAGGCTGATTATTATAAATGTCTGTGTGAGTGAGGGGGGGTCAAGTTTATATATCATTGTGAGGGCCAAATGTCCCCACAAGGATAGAAAGGTCTGACTTTTTTACCTTGAGGGAACATTTTGCTGGTCCTTATAAGGATCACTGCTTTAGGTACTGAGGTTAAGGTTTTGGTTAGGTGTAGTATTAATTAGCTACAGTAATATTGTGTCAGTGGAAAGTCCCAAGGAAAGATATATACTGGTATGCACCGATTAACAACTGCATTACTTTCTGTGAAACAGGACGTTGATCGAAATGGACATTGACCGGACATTACCATACTCACATAGTCTTTTTATGCTCCTGTAATGTACAGGGTGGGCCATATATATCGATACACCTAATTGAAATGAGACTGGTTGGTGATATCAACTTCCTATTTGTGGCACATTAGTATATGGGAGGGGGAAACTTTTCAAGATGGGGTGTTGACCATGGTGGCCATTTTGAAGTCGGCCATTTTGGATCCAACTTTATTATTTCCAATGGGAATAGGGTCATGTAACACATCAAACTTATTGAGAATTTCACAAGAAAAACAATGGTGTGCTTGGTTTTAACGGAACTTTATGCAACCCTCTTCTCCCACTCTTGTCACACTGATAGCAACACCGCAGAAGAAATGCTAGACTTTTATCTTTGGGGTCATCTGAAGGCAATTGTCTATGCTGTGAAGATACGAGATGTGCAGCATCTGAAACAACAAATACTGGAAGCCTGTGCTAGCATTTCTTCTGCGGTGTTGCTATCAGTGTGTCAAGAGTGGGAGAAGACGGTTGCATTGACAATCCAACACAATGGGCAGCACTTTGAACACATTTTATAAGTGGTCATAAACTTGTAAATAACTCATGAAAGAATAAAGTTCCATAAAAACCAAGCACACCATTGTTTTTCTTGTGAAATTCTCAGTAAGTTTGGATGTGTTAACATGACCCTCTTCCTCCTCTCTTTTCCCATTGAAAATAATAAAGTTGGATCCAAAATGGCCGACTTCAAAATGGCCGCCATGGTCAACACCCATCTTGAAAAGTTTCCCCCCTCCCATATACTAATGTGCCACAAACAGAAAGTTGATATCACCAACCATTCCCATGTTATTTACGGGTATCCATATAAATGGCCCACCCTGTACATATGGGGGATGTTTTCACCATTAAATGGTGTGTGCAGGCGATGCATAAATGTGTCAGAGATGCAGGAGTGGAACACTGCCATCTACACAGCATCCGAAGCCTAACACAACACTGTGGTTCATCAGTTACAAGCACACATTAACATAAATAAACACACCTCGCTGGCTGCACACAACCAAGAGGGAATGAGTCCACTTGAAAATACAGTCAACATTCAGTATCACCTTTTAAACACTTTAAAGCTTTAAGTAGTAGATCCAGCATGGTGCTATGAGTAAGAAGTCACGGCGGTCAAATGACCAGCGCTCGGCACTTCTAGGTATATGCTCCGTAGGGCAAGTCGGAATGGAGCTTGTAATGTTAAGCAGAGTACAAACTTTTCCATTTCACGTCTCTTCTTGTGTCCGTGTCCTAAACATGTCGCTCTACAACTACAATTTCCAAATCCCCGTAATTAGGTACTTTTGGTGTTCATTCATATAGCCAACTGTGGTAAGAACTTTGTGTTCGATCCCATTTATTAAAAGTGTAATAAACAAATAAAGGTTCTTCTGTCTTTTACGTAGCTGCATTTAATATACAATGTGATAACACACTAACAGTTAATCCAAAGACAGCAAAGTATACAAATAAATACAATAAATATGCTTGGTACAGATACTTATCTTCTATCAACAATGACAAGATCTGTCTATATCGAATTTCATCTGCCATGGAAGTCAGTGCCCGTAAAGTCACAACACAACAGCATTTACAAAGCTAGTCGATGTCTGAAAACACTGCATCTTCTTTGATATCTTGACCATTGAAGCAAATAAATGCTCTTGTAACCGCTGCAAAATATAGATTTATATTTGGAATATGTCAGTAATATATAGAATAAAATAAAACGTTTAATTTCACTCAAACACGTAGAGTACCTACAAATAGTAAAAACAGTGAAAAATAAAATTTGCAGTGGTCTCTAAATATTTTCCAGAGCTGTAAATATATACAGTGGGGCAAAAAAAGTATTTAGTCCAGCCAGTGATTGTGCAGTTCTCCTACTTAAAAAGATGAGAGAGGGGTCTGTAATTTTCAACACACAGATACACTTCAACTATGAGAGACAAAATGAGGGGAAAAATCCAGGAAATCACCCTTGTAGGATTTTTTAAAGATTTAATTGTAAATCAATGGTGGAAAAAAATAAGTATTTGGTCACCCCCAAACAAGAAAGATTTTCTGGCTCTCACAGAGCTGTAACTTCTTCTTTTTAAGAAGCTCTTCTGTCCCTCCACTCATTACCTGTATTAATGGCCAACCCAAAAAACCCAAAACCTGTTTGACCCTGCTCCTCGTTATCTGTATAAAACGACACTGTCCCCACAGCCCCTCAAAACAGTCCCAGACTCCACCTCAAACTACACCATGGCCAAGACCAATAGAGCTGTTGAAGGACCCAGGAAGGAACGAAAATTGTAGACCTGGCATCAGGCTGGGAAGAGTGAATCTACTGAATTAGGCAAGCAGGTTGGTGTGAATGTGAATAAATCAACCACTGTGGGAGGCAGTTCCCACTGTAAGACATACAAGAACCCATTTTTTGATAATGTCCCCCTCGATCTGGGCCCCGGCCCCATCCACGCAAGATCTCATCCCGTGGGGGTCCACAATGATCATGAGAGCGGTGAGCAAAAATCCCAGCAGGGGAACTACACGGAGGACCTGATGAATGACTGCAGAGAGAGTTGGGACCAAAAGTAACAAGGGCTACCATCCAGTAAACACAACTAACTGAACGCGAGAGGGACTCAGAATCCTGCAGTGCCAGGCCGTGCCCCCCCTGCTTAAGCCCAGTACATGTCCAGGCCCGTCTGAAGTTTGCCAGAGAAGCATATGGATGATCCAGAAGATGGGCACATGGCTGGGGTCCTTCCACAATGCACAATGATCCAAAACCATGACTCCCAACACCACACCGCTCGGGCAACAAAGGAGTGGCTCCGTAAAAAAGCATTTCAAGGTCCTGGAGTGGCCTAGCCAGTCTCCAGACCTCAACCCCGTAGAAAATTTATGGAGGGAGTTGAAAGTCCATGTTGCCTCAAAACATCACTGCTCTAGAGGAGATCTGCATGGAGGAATGGGCCAAAATACCAGCTACAGTGTGTGCCAACCTGGTGAAGACTTACAGGAAACGTTTGACCTCTGTCATTGCCAACAAAGGTTGTGTTACAAAGTATTGAGTTGAACCAAATTTATTGACCAAATACTTATTTTCCACCATAATTTACAATTAAATTCTTTAAAAATCCTACAGTGTGATTTCCCGGATTTTTTTTCTCATTGTGTCTCTCATAGTTGAAGTGTAGCTATGATGAAAATTACAGACATCTCTCATATTTCTAAGTAGGAGAACTTGCACAATCAGTGGCTGACTAAATACTTTTTGCCCTACTGTAGATATGCGCCATTTAACGTCAGCGTTACATTCTTTGAAACACGTTGAGCAAAACAGTCATTGAGCAGACATTACCATAGTCACAGTCTTTTTAGGATACTGTAATTTAAATCTAAAGGGTATTTTCACAAAAAACGGACGGAAATGATGGAAATTCACAAAAATTAATTCACTTTTACAACCCTGTGTCGAGTAATTTCCTTTCTAATTCACTGTATTTCTGAAAACATCTGCCATTAAAGTGCACTGACATTGTAAAATCTGTGCTATATTATTGTAATGTATATGTGTGTTGGTAGGTTCAGTGTTGAAACACTATAGAAAATTAAGTTTGACTTTTAAACAAGCACATGGTACCTATTCGGCAGAATGGCTTCCTTCAGAATGATATGTTTATCATAGGCTATATCGTTGCTGTTTTTAAGCAGGGTTTTAAAAATCATTTATACCTGTTTTCGGGAACAGTGGTGGCACAATGGTTAGGTACTACTGACCAGAAGGTTGGGGGTTCAACTTCCACTACGACCAAGCTGTCACTGCAAGGCCCTTGAGTAAGGCTGGTAACTCCTAACTGCTTGGTTTGTAGCTTGTAAGACTGTGCTAGTTTTAAGTCACTCTGAATTAGGGTGTCTGCTAAATGCTGCAAATGTACACGCAAATTTAAGCGACGACACATTTACCACATGACAAAACACACATTTTAAAGAGTGCTACATTCGATGTCAGTCCTATCAGATGTGGCTACTAGATGGAACAGCGTCATAAATGACAGACAGAATGTTTGTGTTCGAGTTCAAGATCACTTAATCTGTGAAATACTTAAATAAAAGTAGTTAGCAAGTTTAATTACCAAGGCTCTAGTGGCTTCCAGCAAACAGTCATTATTCATTTACCTTAGCGTTATATTCGCAGTGCTTTAAGTAGCTAGCATTTGACATGTTAATGTGCTGTTCGGTGCTATGTCAAAAACACAGAAAAGTTTCATTTCTGCTTATGTTGTGTTTCTGTTAATGTACGTTTGTTCTGCTTTCATTCTGTTCTGTCCTCATTTTTTGTCTGCTTTGTAAATGCTACTGTGTTGTACTTCTTCTCCTCACCAGCTCCCACCCACCAACAATTACACAGAAACAATTCTGTATATATATACATAACAAAATTAAGGCTGACAGCTTGCAAATCCTTCCTCCATGTATATGGTGTGCTGCTGGAGTCCAGAAACTGACCATAAAAG